>JAVSCE010010305.1:0-139291 GCA_032199065.1 Smutsia gigantea
GGTCCCTTGTGTTAGGAGATCTGTGGCCTTCCATGGACTGCGAGACTATTTCCTTCCCCAGCATGGGGAAGTTTTCAGCAATTATTTCTTCAAAGACACTTTGTATCCCTTTTTCTCTCTCTTCTTCCTCTGGTACTCGTATAATGAGAATATTGTTACTTTTGGATTGGTCTCACAGTTCTCTTAATATTCTTTCATTCCTAGAGGTCCTTGTATCCCTCTCTGCCTCAGCTTCTCTGTATTCCTGTTCTCTGATTTCTATTGCATTAACCGTGTCTTGCATTTCGTCCAGTCTGCTGTTGAGCCCGTCGATGGCTTGTCTCATTTCTGCATGATCTTTCCTGACTTCCCTCACTTCCTCCCTTAGTTCTTGCATATTTCTCTGTAGATCCATCAGCATGGTTATGACTTTTATTCTGAATTCTTTTTCAGGAAGATGCTGCATTTCCATCTCTTCAGATTCCTTCTCAGAGGGGCTCTGGATCTTGGTGATCTTTGTTTGTATCATATTCTTCTTTCTTGTCATGTTGGCAGGAGTGGTCCGTGGTAGGTGCCACCTATGTCAGCTGGGCTCTTTAAGGTTTAAAAAGAAAAGAGAAAAAAAAAAAAGAAAAAAAAACACCACCAAAAAAAACAAGCAAGCAAAAAAAAAGGAAGAGAAAGAAAAGAGAGAAATAAATGAAAGAAAGGAAGGTGAAAAAAAGAAAAAAAAAAAGGGCAAGAAATAAAACAGAGGGCAAAAAAAAGCCCACCTGGAGTGGATTCTCCCCGCGTGCTGTAGGTGTAGCTGTTGCTCCATTAATTGGCAGCCACAGCCGTGCTGCTTTTTTTTGTAGGTAGGGAATGAATGGGACTATTGTTTTCTGTATATAAAGTTCCAGCGTGGTTGCTCCCTTCTTTCTGTCACTAGCGAAGGGGACTGAAGTTCCCCAGGACTTCCAGCCTGCAGGGCTGAGCCCGCCGGGGCGATGGTGTTCCCTTGCTGGGCCCTCTGCCTTTCCGAGACCGCTACAAATGGCGCCCGCTTTTCTCTTGTCCCTGGGCGCTGGTTGCACTAGCGAAGGGGACCGAAGTTCCCCCGGACTTCCAGCCTGCAGGGCTGAGCCCGCCAGGGCGATGGTGTTCCCTCGCTGGGCCCCCCGCCTCTCCGAGACCGCTACAAATGGTGCGCGCTTTTCTCTTGTCCCTGGGCGCTGGCTGCACTAGCGAAGGGGACCGAAGTTCCCCAGGACTTCCAGCCTGCAGGGCTGAGCCCGCCGGGGCAATGGTGTTCCCTCGCTGGGCCCCCCGCCTCTCCAAGACCGCTACAAATGGCGCACACTTTTCTCTTGTCCCTGGGTGCTGGCTGCATGGTCCCAGTGCCTTCCCAGCTCAAAACCTGCACCTTCTGCATCTCCAATGTCTGATGCACCGCACGATGTGTGTCAGTGCTCCCGGTGCTCTGGCGCAGACCACCGGGGCTGGTTATTTTGCGGACCTGCTCTTCCACTCCCTCCCGGCTCCGACTCCTCTCCTCCCACCAGCGCGCTGGGCTGGGTGAGTGTTCGGGTGCCGCCGGGTCGCGGCTCTGTATCTTACCCGCCTCGCGGGGTGCTGAGTCTTCCCAGGTGTGGCTGCACGCTGTGCACTTTCCTGTGTGCTCCGATTTCTCTTTAAGGAATAGTTGTATTTGCTGTGTTTTCATAGATTTATATAGTTTTGGGAGGAGATTTCTGCCGCCCTGCTCACACCGCCATCTTCCTGGAAGTCCTTCATTAATTTTTTTAAAGCAAAAAACATTACATAAACATGGTAAAATCAAATAGTATACAAGGGAGACAAAGTCTGTCTTCGTGCATAGATCCCTAGTTCTCTAGTCTCTCCCAAGAGGTATCATCTGTTAGAGTTTCTCGTGTATCTGGTACAAATTCAGAAATGGAATTTGCGTATGTTTGCATATAGGTATGTGTTATCTTTATTTTAAAATAAATTAGAGTACAACATAAAGTATTCTTTCTGCACCTTTTTTTAAAGCACATTTAGAGTGATCTGATTATTTTTTATTGAAGTATTATGAACGTACAATCTTATATTGGTTTCAAGTATACAACACAGTGGTTCAACAGTTGCCCATATAATTAAATCCTCAACCCCATTAATGCAGTTACTATCTGTCAACATAGGAAGATGTTACAGAATCATTGGCTATATTCTCCATGCTGTATTACCATCCCTGTGACCAACTGATATTATGATTGAGAATTTTTGTGCCCCTGTATCCCTGTATGCCTCATAACCCAATGTGCCCCTGTATCCCACTCACCCTCCAAGCCCACCCACCCCAACTCTCCCCCATGGCAACTACCAGTCACTACTTGGTGTCTGTGAGGCTACTGCTATTTTGTTCATTTTGTTTTGATGTCCCAGAAATAAGTGAAATCATATGGTATTTCTCTTTCTCTGCCTGGCTTATTTCACTTAGCATAATACCCTTTAGGTGCATCCATGTCATTGCAAATGGCAGTATTTCCTTTTTAATGGCTGAATGATATTCCACTGTGTATATGTACCACCTCTTCTTTGTCCATTCATCTACTGGTGGACACTTTAGTTGCTTCTATAACTTGGCTATTGTAAATAATGTGGCAGTAAACATAGGGGTGCACCAATCTTTTTGAATCAGAGATTTTGTTTTCTTTGGGTAAATTCCTAGAAGTGGAATTACTGGGTCATATTTTATTTCTATTTTTAGTTTTTTGAGGAATCTCCATACTCACTTCCACAGTGGCTAAACCAATTTACATTCCCACCAACAGTGTAGGAGGGTTCCCATTTCTCCACATCCTTGCCAACACTTGTATAGTGGCCATTTTAACAGGTGTGAGGTGATATCTCATTGTGGTTTGATTTGCATCTCCCTGATGATTAGCCATATGGAGCATCTTTTCATGTGCCTGTTGTCCATCTGTATTTCTTCTTTGGAGAAATGTCTGTTCAGGTTCTCAGCCCATTTTTTAATTGGGTTATTTGTTTTTTTGTGTGTGTTGAGGTGTATGGTTCTTTATATATTTTGTATGTTAACCCCTCAACAGATAAATCATCTACAAATATATTCTCCCATACTGTAGGTTGTCTTTTTGTTCTGCTGATAGTGTCCTTTCCTGTACAGAGGCCTTTTAATTCGATGTAGTCCCACTTGTTCATTTTTTATTTTGTTTCTCTTGCCCTAGGAGATGTGTCCAGGGAAAAATTACTCATGCTTATGTTCACAAGATTTTTGCCTATGTTTTCTTCTAAGAGTTTTATGGTCTCATGTCTTACATTTAAGTCTTTGATCCATTTCAAGTTACATTTGTGTATGGAGTTAGACAGTAACTCAGTTTCTTTCTTTTGCATGTAGCTGTCCAGTTTTCCCAACACCAGTTATTGAAGAGGCTGTCTTTTCCCCATTGTATATCCATGGCTCCTTTATCATATATTAATTGCCATATATGCATGGGCTATATCTGGGCTCTCTATTCTGTTCCATTGATCTATGGCTCTGTTCTTGTGCCAGTTCCAAATTGTTTGATCACTGTAGCTTTGTAATAGTAGAGCTTGAAGTTAGGGAGCATAATCCCTCCAGCCTTGTTCTTCTTTCTCAGGATTGCTTTGGCTGTTTGGGGTCTTTTGTGGTTCCATATGAATTTTAGGATTATTTTCTCTAGTTAGTTGAAAAATACTGTTGGTATTTTGATAGGGATTGCATTGAATCTGTAACATGCTTTGCACAGGATGACCATTTTGGCAATATTAATTCTTCCTATCCATGAGCACGGGATAGATTTCCATTTACTTGTATCTTCTTTCCTTTTTCTCATGAGTGTCTTATAGTTCTAGAGTATAGGTCGCCCATCTCTTTGGTTAAGTTTATTTGTAAGTATTTTATTCCTTTTGATGGCAATTGTAAATGAAATTGTTTTCCTGATTTCTCTTTCTGCTAGTTCGTTGTTAGTATATAGGAACACAACAGATTTCTGTGTACTAATTTTGTATCCTGCAACTTTGCTGAGTCCATGAGTGATCTGATTCTTCTTCAGGGCTGAAAGTATTGCATTGTATGATGTATAATAATTTACCAACTACACAACTGATAGATGTTTAGGTTGATTTTGGTCTTCTACTAGTTTATAAAAACATTGCTGCAATGCATACTGATAAGTATTCCCAGCTTGCCCTTTAATATCTGTGTTTTTAAAGTTTTCTTCAAGTTACAGAATTTAAAAGTTACACTTAAATTTATCCCTTTGTTTTACTCATTTCATGCAGCTAGTTTTTTTTAATAGTTTATTTTGGTATCATTAATCTACAATTACATGTGCAATATTATGGTGATTAGCTGTGGGTTTGTCATGTATAGCCTTTATGATGTTGAGGTACTTGCCCTCTATACCCATTTTGTTGAGAGTTTTAATCATGAATGGATGCTGTATTTTGTCAAATGCATTTTCAGCATCTATAGAGATGATCATGTGGTTTTTGTTCTTCTTTTTGTTGAAGTGGTGGATGATGTTGGTGGATTTTCGAATGTTGTACCATCCTTGCATCCCTGGGATGAATCCCACTTGATCATAGTGTATGATCCTCTTGATGTATTTTTGAATTCGGTTTGCTAATATTTTGTTGAGTATTTTTGCATCTACGTTCATCAGGGATATTGGTCTGTAATTTTCTTTTTTGGTGAGGTCTTTGCCAGGTTTTGGTATTAGAGTGATGCTGGCTTCATAGAATGAGTTTGGAAGTATTCCCTCCTCTTCTATTTTTTGGAAAACTTTAAGGAGAATGGGTGTTATTTCTTCTCTATATGTCTGGTAGAATTCAGAGGTGAATCCATCTGGTGCGGGGGTTTTGTTCTTGGGTAGTTTTTTGATTACCGCTTCAATTTCGTTGCTGGTGATTGGTCTGTTTAGTTTTTCTGTTTCTTGTTTGGTCAGTCTTGGAAGGTTGTATTTTTCTAAGAAGTTGTCCATTTCTTCTATGTTTTCCAGCTTGTTAGCATATAGATTCTCATAATATTCTCTTATGATTCTTTGTATTTCTGTGGGGTCCGTCGTGATTTTTCCTTTCTCATTTCTGATTGTGTTTATGTGTGTTGATTCTCTTTTTCTCTTAATGAGTCTGGCTAGGGGTTTATCTATTTTGTTTATTTTTTCAAAGAACCAGCTCTTGGTTTCATTGATTTTTTCTATTGTTTTATTCTTCTCAATTTTATTTATTTCTTCTCTAATCTTTATTATGTCCCTCCTTCTGGTGACTTTGGGCCTCATTTGTTCTTCTTTTTCCAATTTCAGTAATTGTGTCTTTAGACTATTCATTTGGGAATGTTCTTCCTTCTTTAAATAGGCCTGGATTGCAATATACTTTCCGCTTAGAACTGCCTTTGCTGCGTCCCACAGAAGTTGTGGCTTTGTGTTGTTGCTGTTATTAGTCTCCACATATTCTTTGATTTCTGTTTTGATTTGGTCATTAACCCATTGATTAATTAGGAGAATGTTGTTAAGTCTCCATGTATTTGTGAGTCTTTTTGTTTTCTTTCTAAAATTTAATTCTAGTTTTATACGTTTATGATGTGAGAAGTTGGTTGGTAGAATTTCAATATTTTTGACTTTACTGAGGTTCTTTTTGTGGCCTAGTATGTGGTCTATTCTGGAAAATGTTCCATGTGCAGTTGAGAAGAATGTGTATCCTGTTGCTTTTGGGTGTAGAGTTCTGTAGATGTCTGTTAGGTCCATCTGTTCTAGTGTGTTGTTTAGTGCCTCGGTGTCTTTACTTATTTTCTGTCTGGTTGATCTGTCCTTTAGAGTGAGTGGTGTGTTGAAGTCTCCTAAAATGAATGCATTGCTTTCTATTTCCTCCTTTAATTCTGTTAGTATTTGTTTCACATATGCCGGTGGTCCCGTATTGGGTGCATATATATTTATAATGGTTATATCCTCTTGTAGGATTGACCCCTTTATCATTATGTAATGTCCTTCTTTATCTCTTGCTACTTTCTTCGTTTTGAAGTGTATTTTGTCTGATACAAGTACTGCAACACCTGCTTTTTTCTCCTTGTTGTTTGCATGAAATATTTTTCTCCATCCCTTCACTTTTAGTCTGTGTATATCTTTGGGTTTGAGGTGAGTTTCTTGTAGGCAGCATATAGATGGGTCTTGCTTTTTTATCCATTTACTCTGTGTCTTTTGATTGGTGCATTCAGTCCATTTACGTTTACGGTGATTATCGATAGATATGTACTTATTGCCGTTGCTGGCTTTAGATTCGTGGTTACCAAAAGTTCAAGGGTTGCTTCTTTACTATCTAACGATCTAACTTAACTTTCTTGTTATGTTATTGTAAACAAAGTCTGATGTTTCTTTATTTCTCTCCCTTCTTACTCTTCCTCCTCCATTCTTTATATACTAGGTGTTTTATTCTTTGCCTTTAGTTAGTATTTGGATGGTCTGCTTTCTTTGCTATGATTTTATTTTCTCTGGTGACATCTTTTTAGCCTTAGGAGTGCTTCCCTCTAGAGCAGTTCCTTTAAGATGTCCTGTAGAGGTGGTTCATCGGAGGCAAATTTTCTCAGCTTTCGCTTGTCTGGAAATTGTTTAATCCCTCCATCATATTTAAATGATAATCGTGCTGATTACAATATTCTTGGTCCGAGGCCCTTCTGTTTCATTACATTAAATATATCATGCCATTCTCTTCTGGCCTGTAAGGTTTCTGTTGAGAAGTCTGATGATAGTCTGATGGGTTTTCCTTTGTAGGTGATCTTTTTTCTTTCTCTAGCTGCCTTTAATACTCTGTCCTTATCTTTGATCTTTGGCATTTTAATTATTACGTGTCTTGGTGTTGTCTTCCTTAGGTCCCTTGTGTTGGGAGATCTGTGGGCCTCCGTGGACTGCGAGACTATTTCCTTCCCCAGCATGGGGAAGTTTTCAGCAATTATTTCTTCAAAGACACTTTGTATCCCTTTTTCTCTCTCTTCTTCCTCTGGTACTCCTATAATGCGAATATTGTTCCATTTGGATTGGTCACACAGTTCTCTTAATATTCTTTCATTCCTAGAGATCCTTTTCTCTCTCTCTGCCTCAGCTGCTCTGTATTCCTGTTCTCTGATTTCTATTGTATTAACAGTCTCTTGCATCTCGTCCAGTCTGCTGCTAAGCCCGTCGATGGCTTGTCTCATTTCTGCATTGTCTTTCCTGACTTCCCTCACTTCCTCCCTCAGCTCTTGCATATTTCTCTGTAGATCCATCAGCATGGTTATGACTTTTATTCTGAATTCTTTTTCAGGAAGATTGTGCATTTCCATCCCTTCAGGTTCCCTCTCAGGTGTTGTCTCGGTCTGTGTGACCTTTGTCTGTACCATATTCCTCTGTCTTTTCATGTCGATAGAAGTGGTTGCTGGTCGCTGGTAGGTGCCACGTATGTCAACTGGGCTCTTTAAGACTTTTAAAAGAAGAGAAAAAAAACAAGAAAAAACAAACAAAAACAAACAAAAAAAGGGAAGGAAGAGAAAGAAAAGAAAAGAAAGGGAAAGGGAAAAAAAAACCTCCCCCTGGAGTGGATTCTGTAAGGATGCTGTAGGTGGTGCTGCTGCTCCACTATTCTGCAGCTGCGGCCAAGCCGCTCTTTGTAGCTCTGGTCGGGGCAGAACGAATAGGAGGCTGTTGTTCTCTATGTAAAGTTTCAGTGTGGCTACCTTTTCCCAGTCGCCAGCCAAGGGGTCTGAAATTCCTCAGGACTCCCAGCCTGCTGGGTGGAGCGTGCCAGGATGATCGTCTTCCCTTGCTGGGTCCCGCACCTCTCTAAGATTGCTAAAAACAGCGCGCGCTTTTCTCTTGTCCCGGGGCGCCGGCTGCATGGACCCGGGCACGTTCCCAGCTCAAAACCTGCACCTTCTGCCTCTCCAATATCCGATACACCGCGTGATGTGTGTCAGTGCTCCCGGCGCAGATCACTGGGGCTGGTTATTTCACGGGCCTGTTCTTCCACTCCCTCCCGGCTCTGAATCCTTTCCTCCCACCCGTGCTTTGGGGTGGGGGAGTGCTTGGGTCCCGCTGGGACGCGGCTCCATATCTTACCCGCTTTGCGGGGTGCTGAATCCTCTCAGGTGCTGATGCAGGCTGTGTGCTGTGCTGTTAATTCTGGTCTGTCTTTTGGGAGTAGTTGTATTTGCTGTATTTTCATAGATTTATATAGTTTTGGGAGGAGATTTCCGCTGCCCTGATCATGCCGCCATCTTCCTGGAACTCTTGTGCAGCTAGTTTTTAAGTCCTTATGTTTTATCCCCATAATAATATTATGAACTAGGTATTTTTTAAAACATAACCCAATGAGGAGTAGATACTGTTATTGTCCCCTTTTCATAGAGAAGGAAGCTAAGGCCCATAGGATAGGACCTTTTGTAAGGCCTTGTAACTAGCAAGGGACAGACCCAGGATTTGGACACAGGAAGTGTGATTCTATAACTCCATGCTCTTAACCCCTGGCCTGTGTTCCTCTCTGCGGCTTGTCCTTTCCAGGTCTTTCTATTACTACTGTAATTCCAGCCTTCAGTGCCTTAAACTGGACTAGATTAATAATGTTTTTGTCATTCTCAGTCTGCCTTTCCTATTCCATCCTATATACTGAGACATGATTAATCTTTTTAAAGCACAGGTATGATGATTTAGATGCACTTCCCACATCAAAATCCTTCAGTGGCTTCCTGCTGCATTTGGAATCCAACTTGCTTGTGCTCTTCCCTTTTATATACACTATATTGTCAGTGAATTTCTCCAAGCTTTAGCTAAGATGTGATGATTGAGTTGTCTATAAGACTTAGTGAAATTAGGAGTATGATGACTAGCAAAAAAATGAGATAAGTAGTCTTTGGAATTGAACAGTGTTTTTTCTTTGACTTGTTTCCCTTTTTACCCACAGTAGCTCCTGCCATCTGGTTTCATTAACAAACTGTCAACTCAATTAATTTGACTCAGATGTGTAATTGATCCAACAAATGCTAGCCATAAATATGTTGGTGTCACATGAAACAAATTCCTTACAGCACACACAAATACACAAAACTGATGCAAGAATATGAACTTTATAATGTGCACTGCAAACTGGGTATTTTAGAAAGGAGTAGTATATTTAGCTTTAAGTACTCGTGCATATATGAAACGAAACACTGAGAAAACTACTTAGGGGAAAAATAACCTCTTAAAGCTACATTAGAATTTTTTCTGCTTGATTATGATTTTAAATCTGAAACTTATCTGTGCATTTATGGAAAAATTCCTCAATGCAGATGCTCTTGTGAAATGTTATCTTTTGAAGTTTTTATTTCTGAGTAAAGAATGGCTGTTATGTCTGAATATAATGCTTCATGCAGATGTTTTATAGAAATCATGTCTTCTTGGCAGTATTCATATCAGACTTCTTTAGTTTTGCATTTAAGATATTCTTATTGACTCTCTGCTAGTTATATAGCAGGATTATTATCAATTTTCAAAATAGCTTGATTTTAAATATTAAACTTTAAAAATAATTTTAAAATATCAGACATTAAAAATTTGTTGTTTAGTGAGTAGTTTGTTGCTTGCTTAGTCCAACACAAGCTTTTACTGCTGTTGGTCAGGTCTAGGTATTTTCTTGGAAGACATTGCATGTGCTTACAGAAAATGGTGACCTTAGAGAAGGGAAAGTGAGTTCAGACAGAGCAGTTGTGTCTGCACTTTCAAAACTGATTGCTTTTCTAATTTTAATCAAGGGCTAGAATGAGTAGCAAAAGTGATAAATGACATTTCCAGATGCAATCATTTAACTACTAGAATTTGCAGAGTTCCTTCTGCTTAGTTCCTCACTTTCACTTGCTGATAGGGAGAGATTTGTGTCTCTAAAGAGCTACCCATCTTTGGTGTTTCGTAAAGGAAGGAGGTTGCAAAATTGTAGTCATCAGGCATTGTCAAAATGTACTGATTAAGAACTCTATTTTTCATAATTAGTCTCCAACATCTACATTCACCCAGTAGTCTTTTTTTTAATTAAAGTATCATTGATAAACAATCTTGTGAAGGTTTCACATGAACAACATTGTAGTTTCAACATTCACCCATATTATCAAGTCCTCACCCTCCCCACCATTGTAGTCACTGTTAGCGTAGTAAGATGCTATAGAGTCATTACTTGTCTTCTCTGTGCTGTACTGCCTTCCCCGTGATTTATTTGTGACAGTGAATTATAGTGCCCCGTAATCCTTCTCCCTCCCTCCCCACCCACCCTCCTCAACCCCTTCTCTTTGGTAACTGCTGGTCCCTTCTTAGAGTCTGTGAATTGGCTGCTGTTTTGTTCCTTCAGTTTTGCTGTATTGTTATACTCCACAGTGAGTGAAATCATTTGGTACTTGGCTTTTCCCGCCTGGCTTATTTCACTCTAGCTACATCCATGTTGTTGCAAATGGTAGGATTTGTTTTCTTCTTATGGCTGAATAATATTCCATGGTGTATATGTACCACGTCTTCTTCATCCATTCATCTACTGATGGACACTTAGGTTGCTTCCATATCTTGGCTATTGTAAATAGCGCTGTGATAAAAATAGGGGTGCATATGTCTCTTTGAATCAGAGATCTTGTTTTCTTCAGGTAAATCCTAGGAGTGGAATGCCTGGGTCAAATGGTATTTCCATTTTTAGTTTTTTGAGGAACCTCCATATTGCTTTCCACAATGATTGAACTAATTTACATTACCACCAACAGTGTAGGAGGGTTCTCCTTTATCCACATCCTCACCAGCATTTGTTGTTCCTTGTCTGTTGGATGTTGGCCATGCTAACTGGTATGAGGTGGTATTTCATTGTGGCTTTAATTTGCATTTCCCTGATGATTAGCGATGTGGAGCATCTTTTCATGTGCCTGTTGACCATTCCAATTGCTTCTTTGGAGAAGTGTCTGTTTGGGTCCTTTGCCCATTTTTTCATTGGGTTATTTGTTTTTTTGGTGTTGAAGTGTGTGAGTTCTTTATGTATTTTGGATGTTAACCTCTTATCAGATAAGTCATTTACAAATATATTTTCCCTTTTTGCAGGATCCCTTTTTGTTCTGCTGATGGTGTCCTTTGCTGCACAGAAGCTTTTTAGTTTGATATAGTCCTATTTGTTCATTTTTGCTTTTGTTTCCCTTGCCCAACGAAATGTGTTCAGGAAAAAGTTGCTATACTTATATTCAAGAGATTTTTGCCTATATTTTCTTCTAAGAGTTTTATGGTTTCATGACTTACATTCAGGTCTTTGATCCATTTTGAGTTACTTTTGTGTATGGAGTTTACAATAGTCCAGTTTTGTTCCCTTACATGTAGGTATCCGATTTTTTTTTTTTACTGGCATATGGTCCAAGTTTATTTTTTATTTTTTATTTTATTTTATTTTTTTAAAGTTTATTTTGGTATCATTAATCTACAATTACAAGTGCAATATTATGGTGATTAAACTACCCCCTTCATCAGGTCCCCCCCACCAACCCCATTACAGTCACTGTCCATCAGCGTAGTGAGATGCTATAGAGTCACTACTTGTCTTCTCTGAGTTGTAAAGCCCTCCCCGTGCCCCCCCTAACATTACATCTGCTAATCGTAATGCCCCTTTTTCCCCCTTGTCCCTCCCTTCCTGCCAATCCTCCCCAGTCCCTTTCCCTTTGGTAACTGTTAGTCCGTTCCTGGGTTCCGTGAGTCTGCTGCTGTTTTGTTCCTTCAATTTTTTCCTTAGTTCTTATACTCCACATGAGTGAAATCATTTGGTACTTGTCTTTTTCGGCTTGGCTTATTTCACTGAGCATAATACCCTCTTAGCTCCATCCATGTTGTTGCAAATGGTAGGATTTCTTTTCTTCTTATGGCTGAATCATATTCCATTGTGTATATGTACCACATCTTCTTTATCTATTCATCTACTGATGGAAACTTAGGTTGCTTCCATTTCTTGGCTATTGTAAATAGTGCTGCGATAAACATAGGGGTGCATATGTCTTTTTCAAACTGGGCTGCTGCATTCTTAGGGTAAATTCCTAGGAGTGGAATTCCTGGGTCAAATGGTATTTCTATTTTGAGTTTTTTGAGGAACCTCCATACTGCTTTCCACAATGGTTGAACTAATTTGCATTCCTACCAGCAGTGTAGGAGGGTTCCCTTTTCTCCACATCCTCGCCAAGATTTGTTGTTGTTTGTGTTTTGGATGTTGGCCATCCTCACTGGTGTGAGGTGATATCTCATTGTGGTTTTAATCTGCATTTCTCTGATGATTAGCGATGTGGAGCATCTTTTCATGTGCCTGTTGGCCATCTGAATTTCTTCTTTGGAGAAGTGTCTATTCATGTCCTCTGCCCATTTCTTAATTGGATTATTTGCTTTCTGTTTGTTAAGGTGCATGAGTTCTTTATATATTTTGGATGTCAACCCTTTATCAGATACGTTTTTTATGAATATATTCTCCCATACTGTAGGATGTCTTTTTGTTCTACTGATGGTGTCCTTTGCTGTACAGAAGCTTTTCAGCTTGATATAGTCCCACTTGTTCATTTTTGCTTTTGTTTCCCTTGCCCGGGGAGATATGTTCATGAAGAAGTTGCTCATGTTTATGTCCAAGAGATTTTTGCCTATGTTTTTTTCTAAGAGTTTTATGGTTTCATGACTTACATTCAGGTCTTTGATCCACCTTGAGTTTACCTTTGTGTATGGGGTTAGACAGTAGTCCAGTTTCATTCTCTTACATGTAGCTGTCCAGTTTTTCCAACACCAGATGCGGAAGAGGCCGTCATCTCCCCAATGTATATCCAAGGCTCCCTTATCAAATGTTAATTGACTTTATATGCTTGGATTAATGTTTGGATTTTCTATTGTATTCCACTGGTCTGTGGGTCTGTTTTTGTGCCAATACCAAATTGTTTTAATTACTGTGGCTTTGTAGTAGAGCTTGAAGTCAGGGAGCGTAATTCCCCATGTTTTATTCCTCCTTCTCAGGATTGCATTGACTATTCGGGGTCCTTTGTGGTTCCATATGAATTTTAGAATTATTTGTTCCAGTTCATTGAAGAAAGCTGTTGGTATTTTGATTGGGATTGCATTGAATCTGTATATTGCTTTAGGTAGTATAGCCATTTTGACAATATTTATTCTTCCTATCCAAGAGCATGGGATGAATTTCCATTTGGTAATGTCCTCTGTAATTTCTCTTAGGAGTGTCTTGTACTTTTCAGAGTACAGGTCTTTCACTTCCTTCGTTAGGTTTATTCCTAGGTATTTTATTCTTTCTGATGCAGTTGTGAATGGAATTGTTTTTCTGATTTCTCTTTCTGTTAGTTCATCGTTAGTGTATAAGGAAAGCAACAGATTTCTGTGTGTTAATTTTTTATCCTGCCACTTTGCTGAACTCACATAATAGTTCTAGTAGTTTTGGAGTGGAGTCTTTAGGGTTTTTTATGTACAGTATCATGTCATCTGCAAATAGTGACAATTTGACTTCTTCTTTACCAATCTGGATGCCTTGTATGTCTTTGTTTTGTCTGATTGCCGTGGCTAGGACCTCTAGTACTATGTTGAATAACAGTGGAGAGAGTGGACATCCCTGTCTTGTTCCCGATCTTCGATGAAAAGCTTTTAGCGTCTCGCTGTTAAGTATGATGTTAGTTGTGGGTTTGTCATATATGGCCTTTATGATGTTGAGGTACTTGCCCTCTATACCCATTTTGTTGAGAGTTTTAATCAGGAATGGATGCTGCATTTTGTCAAATGCTTTTTCAGCATCTATGGAGATGATCATGTGGTTTTTGTTCTTCTTTTTGTTGATGTGGTGGATGATGTTGATGGATTTTCGAATGTTGTACCATCCTTGCATCCCTGGGATGAATCCCACTTGATCATGGTGTGTGATCCTCTTGATGTATTTTTGAATTCGGTTTGCTAATATTTTGTTGAGTATTTTTGCATCTACGTTCATCAGGGATATTGGTCTGTAATTTTCTTTTTTGGTGAGGTCTTTGCCCGGTTTTGGTATTAGAGTGATGCTGGCTTCATAGAATGAGTTTGGAAGTATTCCCTCCTCTTCTATTTTTTGGAAATCTTTAAGGAGAATGGGTGTTGTTTCTTCTCTGTATGTCTGGTAGAATTCAGAGGTGAATCCATCTGGTCCGGGGGTTTTGTTCTTGGGTAGTTTTTTGATTACCGCTTCAATTTCGTTGCTGGTGATTGGTCTGTTCAGTTTTTCTGTTTCTTGTTTGGTCAGTTTTGGAAGGTTATATTTTTCTGAGAAGTTGTCCATTTCTTCTAGGTTTTCCAGCTTGTTAGCATATAGATTCTCATAATATTCTCTTATAATACTTTGTATTTCTATGCGGTCCGTCGTGATTTTTCCTTTCTCATTTCTGATTGTGTTTATGTGTGTATCTTCTCTTTTTCTCTTAATGAGTCTGTCTAGGGGTTTATCTATTTTGTTTATTTTTTCAAAGAACCAGCTCTTGGTTTCATTGATTTTTTTCTATTGTTTTTTTCTTCTCAATTTTATTTATTTCTTCTCTGATCTTTATTATGTCCCTCCTTCTGGTGACTTTGGGTCTCATTTTTCTTCTTTTTCCGATTTCATTAATTGTGTCTTTAGACTATTCATTTGGGAATGTTCTTCCTTCTTTAAATAGGCCTGGATGGCAATATACTTTCCTCTTAGAACTGCCTTTGCTGCGTCCCACAGAAGTTGTGGCTTTGTGTTGTTGTTGTTATTAGTCTCCACATATTCTTTGATTTCTGTTTTGATTTGGTCGTTAATCCATTGATTAATTAGGAGAGTGTTGTTAAGTCTCCATGTTTTTGTGAGTCTTTTTGATTTCTTTCTAAAATTTATTTCTAGTTTTATACCTTTGTGATCTGAGAAGTTGGTTGGTAGGATTTCAATATTTTTGAAATTACTGAGGTTCTTTTTGTGGCCTAGTGTGTGGTCTATTCTGGAAAATGTTCCATGTGCACTTGAGAAGAATGTATCCTGTTGCTTTTGGGTGTAGAGTTTTGTAGATGTCTGTTAGGTCCATCTGTTCTAGTGTGTTGTTCAGTGCCTCTGTGTCTTTACTCATTTTCTGTCTGGTTGATCTGTCCTCTGGAGTGAGTGGTGTGTTGAAGTCTAAAATGAATGCATTGCTTTCTATTTCCACCTTTAATTTTGTTAGTATTTGTTTCACATATGCTGGCGCTCCTGTGTTGGGTGCATATATATTTATAATGGTTACATCTTCTTGTTGGACTGACTCCTTTATCATAATGTAATGTCCTTCTTTATCTCTTGGTACTTTCTTCGTTTTGAGATCTATTTTGTCTGATACAAGTACTTCAACACCTGCTTTTTTCTCCTTGTTGTTTGCATGAAATATCTTTTTCCATCCCTTTACTTTTAGTCTGTGTATATCTTTGGGTTTGAGGTGAGTCTCTTGTAAGCAGCATATAGATGGGTCTTGCTTTTTATCCATTCTGTTACTCTCTGTCTTTTGTTGGTGCATTCAGTCCATTTACATTTACGGTGATTATCGATAGATATGTACTTATAGCCATTGCTGGCTTTAGATTCGTGGTTACCAAAAGTTCAAGGGTTGCTTCTTTACTATCTAACAATCTAACTTAACTTTCTTGTTAAGTTATTGTAAACACAGTCTGATGTTTCTTTATTTCTCTCCCTTCTTATTCTTCCTCCTCCATTCTTTATATACTAGGTGTTTTATTCTTTGCCTTTAGTTAGTATTTGGGTGGTCTGCTTTCTTTGCTATGATTCTATTTTCTCTGGTGACATCTTTTTAGCCTTAGGAGTGCTTCCCTCTAGAGCAGTTCCTTTAAGATGTCCTGTAGAGGTGGTTTATGGGAGGCATATTCTCTCAGCTTTCGCTTGTCTGGAAATTGTTTAATCCCGCCGTCATATTTAAATGATAATCGTGCTGGATACAGTATTCTTGGTTCGAGGCCCTTCTGTTTCATTGCGTTAAATATATCATGCCATTCTCTTCTAGCCTGTAAGGTTTTCGTTGAGAAGTCTGATGACAGTCTGATGGGTTTTCCTTTGTAGGTGATCTTTTTTCTTTCTCTAGCTGCCTTTAATATTCTGTCCTTATCTTTATTTTGCCATTTTAATTATTATGTGTCTTGGTGTTGTCTTCCTGGGGTCCCTTGTGTTAGGAGATCTGTGGGCTTCCATGGACTGCGAGACTATTTCCTTCCCCAGCATGGGGAAGTTTTCAGCAATTATTTCTTCAAAGACACTTTGTATCCCTTTTTCTCTCACTTCTTCCTCTGGTACTCCTAAAATGCGAATATTGTTCCGTTTGGATTGGTCACACAGTTCTCTTAATATTCTTTGATTCCTAGAGATCCTTTTATCTCTCTCTGCCTCAGCTGCTCTGTGTTCCTGTTCTCTGATTTCTATTGCGTTGACAGTCTCTTGCAACTCGTCCAGTCTGCTGCTAAGCCCGTTGATGGCTTGTCTCATTTATGTATTGTCTTTCCTGACTTCCCTCACTTCCTCCCTCAGCTCTTGCATATTTCTCTGTAGATCCATCAGCATGGTTATGACTTTTATTCTGAATTCTTTTTCAGGAAGATTCTGCATTTCCATCCCTTCAGGTTCCCTCTCAGTAGTTGTCTGTGTCTGGGTGAGCTTGGTCTGTACCATATTCCTCTGTCTTTTCATGTTGATAGGAGTGGTCACTAGTAGGTGTCAAGTATGTCAGCTGCGCTCTTTAAGACTTAAGAGAAAAAAAAAACAAGATAAAAAACAAAGAAGCAAAAAAAGAAGGGAGAGAAAGAAAAGAGAAAAAGAAGAAAGAAAGAAAAGAAAGAAAAAAGAAAGGGAAAAAGAATAAAAAATGCCCACCCGGAGTGGATTCTGTAAGGGTGCTGTAGGTGTCGCTGTTGCTCCACTATTCCACAGCCATGGCCGCTCCGCTCTTTGTAGCTCTGGCCAGGGCGGGAACGAATGGGAGGCTGTTGTTCTCTGTATGAATTTTTAGTGTGGCTGCTACCTTTTCTCATTCACCAGCGAAGGGGTCCGAAGTTTCTCAGGACTCCCAGACCTCTGCGCTGAGCGTGCGGGCGATGGTCTTCCCTCGCTGGGGCCCCTGCCTCTCCAAGACCGCTAGAAACCGCATGCGCTTTTCTCTTGTCTTGGGGTGCTGGCTGCACGGACCCGGCGCGTTCCCACCTCAAAACCTGCACCTGTTGCTTCTCCAATATCCGATGCACCACGCGATGTGTGTCAGTGCTCCTGGCGCAGACCACCGGGGCTGGGTATTTCGCAGGCCTGCTCTTCCACTCCCTACCGGCTCTGAATCCTGTCCTCCTGCCGGCGTGCCGGGATGGGTGAGTGCTGGGGTCCTGCGGGGTCGTGGCTCCGTATCATACCCGCCTTGCGGGGTGCCAAGTCCTCTCAGGTGTAGCTGCACGTTGTGCACTTTTCTGTGTATTCTGGTCTCTCTTTTAGGAATGGTTGTATTTGCTGTATTTTCATAGATAAATATAGTGTTGGGAGGAGATTTCTGCCACCCTGCTCACGCCGCCATCTTCCCGGAAGTCGTGGCTATCCAATTTTGCCAACAGCATTTGTTGAAGAGGCTGTCTTTTCCCCATTGTATGTCCATGGTTCCTTTATCGTATATTAATTGGCCATATCTGTGTGGGCTCATCTGGGCTCTCTATTCTGTTCTATTGATCTATGGGTCTGTTCTTGTGCCAGTACCAAATTGTTTTGATTCCTGTGGCTTTGTAGTAGAGCTTTAAGTCAGGGAGTATAAAAGCAATTTGGGGTGTTAGGAATTTTAGAACTATTTGTTCTAGTTCATTGAAGAATGCTGTTGGTGTTTTGATGGGGATTGCATTTAATCTGTAGATTGCTTTAGGCAGGATGGCCATTTTGACAATATTAATTCTTCTTATCCATGAGTACAGAGTAGATTTCCATTTATTGGTGTCTTCTTTAATTTCTCTCATGAGTGTATTGTAGTTTTCAAGGTTTAGGTCTTTCAGAACAGTTTAAGCCTGATACAAAACTCGTCCTGTGCCCCTTTCTTCCCCAGAGACAAAACCCCTCAGTCAGGAAGCCTATGTTTTCAAAAAAGTAATACTTAAAGAACTAACAATATAAACCAAAATGACAAAGAACAGTTTAAGATTTAAAGATGTCTTTCAATGTGCTATGATTACTTCACTTTTATACAAGTAAAGGAGTCTATGATAGGCCTACATTTTGCTACAAATGTCAGAGGAGTTATGTAAAAAGAGACAAGAGACTAAAGTGAAAGAAAACAGAAAAATGAAGCAGTAGTGCATGGCAGGGGAAATGAACTGTTTTAATGCAGAATAGAAATGGCAAGCAACAGAGAAGGCAAAAACCAGAAATTTTCATTCATTTACCATTTATTCTTTTCTTAGTGTAAAAAATATCCGAGTTCATTTTTGAACATATATATATATGTATATATATATATATATATATATATATATATATATAGACTATTTTAAATAAATAAATAAGGGATGTGGTTAGATGTCTGGGCGGCAAATTGCTGCTCTTTCCTCAATATTTCAATTCTCTAAAGATACCCTTCCTGTGTGTGATTTAGGGATGTACAGTAGAAGCCAGTGAATATTCATCAGCCCTCACACCCTAGCTTTGAAGGCCCTTTAAAGGATCAGAGTACATGTTCAAGTTGCCAGCACAGTTGTTCTTAACCTCTTTTTGACCCCTAAAAACCTAAGGATGGGAAACATTATGGTTATTCTCTTAGTTACAGTAACTTACTATGGTTTTTATTTGTGTTGTTATTCTTTTTTTTTTTAGGGTTTTTATTCTTAATAAGGTGGCAATATGATGGTATAATGGGGGATAATACCAGAATCTTGGGAGAGGAGAGAAACTTCTTTGGGGATTGTGAGAGTGTACCTTTGGTTGAGAATCACTGCCTTAGTATTCATTCATTCATTCATTTAATAAGTATTTATCAAGTGCTCCATTGGACACACTTTTTCAGGTGTCAAACTGAATTGTGACTAAGAGCTTTTATTGTACAGTGGTTAAGAGTGGATTGGATCGAAACTGCATGGGTTTGAATCCCTGATTTTTCATTTGCTTCACTAAGTGAAGGTGGACAAATTACTTAATCTCTGTCTTAGTTTCTTCATCTATAGATTAGGAGTGATAGTAGTATCTATCTCAGAGAGTTGTGGTGAGGATTAAATGAGTTTTTGGAACAGCATTGTTGTCAAGGAGTACATTTGTTTATATATATAGACACAGAAACATGTATATGTATATAATGCCAGTACAATATAGCACTGTAATTTATATTTTAGGTTGTGTTATGTGCCACTTTGTTTCAAAAAGGATTTGAGGCAGAACTATAAAAAAATAATCTGTACCCAACCAGGAGAACAGAACTGCTATGGGTTGAGATTTTCTTGTTTTGAAAGGAAAAAAGCAGAAATTTAAAAATGAGTATATATAAATGCTAAGAAAAGAGTTGATAATAAATGTTTAAAAGAAAATCACTGACTTAACAAGTGGGTCACTGCTAGCCCAAAGTGTACCACTGTGCAAATTAAAAAAAAAATGCCTCTTCCAGGTGTATGGGTACACTGGGGAGTAGAGTGCAGGCTGGATTTTAGCCCCCATTAGCCACTTGGCCTGGAGCTCTTGTGCAGTAAGCAAATCAGCACAACTGAGCAGTGATTCTGAATATAGTATTAATTTGCTTCTTTTTTGAACTTCTTTGTAGGTGCTGAATTGTATGCAGCAGTAGGACCATACCATGTGGCATAGCCTCCTAAATCACAATTCTTAGATTGTGTTCTCTGTCAATAATTCTAATTATTAAAATATTTATAATGTTTCAGACATACCATTTTGGATGCAATCTGCCCCGTATCAGCATAATTAGTTTTTTCACTTGGGTTTTTATTTAATTTTTCATAATTTTTCTTTGAGATATTGTAGATTCACATGCAATTATACAGAATAATACAGAGAAATCATATTTTCTTCATCTAGTTTCCCAGAATGATAACATCTTGTTGCTACTGTACAGTAATAGCACAACCTGCAAATCAACATTGATAGCATCCACTGACCTTACTCAGATTGCATTTTTTTACATGCACTAGTGTGTGTGTGTGTTTGTATTGAGTTCTGTGCAGTTTTTTCACATATGTAGATTTGTGTGAGCACCTAGTTAAGATATAGAACAGAGCCATCACAGGGCTCCCTCATATAGCCACAGCCACCTCCCCTGGCAAACCCCTGGCAACCACTAATCTGTTCTTCATCTCTCTAATTTCTTCAAGATTTCTATATAAATGGAATCATATAATATGTAAGTTATTGATGCTAGCTTTTTTCATTCAGCATAACTCCTTGAGAAGCTGTCAGTTTGTTGCACATGTCATTCATTCACTGATCCTAAGTAGTACAGTATGCTGTGATTTGTTGTTAACCATTCACTCACTGGAAGGCTGTTTCCAGGTTTCGGCTATTGTGAGTGAAGCTACTCTGAACATCTGTGAACAGGTTTTTGTGTGAGCATAAGTTTCTTTTTTTTTTTCACAATTTTCTCAGTGTTGAGTTTTATCAGATACTTTCTCTGCATTCATTTAGGTGATCATATGGGTTTTTTTCTTATTCTGTTAATGTGGTAGATTATACTAATCTTTTAATGTTAAATCAGCCTTACATTCTTGGAATAAATTTCACTTGGTGATGATGTATTATCCTCTTTATATAACTGACTTGATTTAGTAATGTTTTGTTCAGCATTTTTGTGCCTATGTTTATAAGAGATTTTGACCTGTAATTATTTTTAATGTCTTTAGCAGACTGTGTTTGATATCAGGGTGCTACTATCTAATAAATGAGTTTCACTATTCTCTGAAAGCATTTGTGAAAGATAGGTATTGTATCTTCCTTAAATGTTTGGAGTGGAGTCAACTAGTATTCTTAAATTTTTTATGTACTACTTAAATTTATGTTTTTCTATTGATATCTGTGTTAATCAGCTTCTGTATCTTTCTTCTGAGCAAAACAAGGACTTTACCATTCTTTTGCTTTCTCTTCTCACAACCCCTCTTCTTACCCTCACAGTTACTTCTGACTACATCGTCTGAGATTGTAGTTTTCAATGTTATTAAATTTTGGTTAGTAAGTTAAGTTTTGTTTTCTGTCTTTTTTAAACGTGCTATCAGCACTTATTTAAAGGCCTTACCTTTTTCTCTGCTTACTCTTTCCTTATACCTTTTTTATTCTTGGAGCCTTTTTTTAAATTTCCAGATAAATATCTCTGAGTAATTCTTTCACCAGAATTCTGAGGGAAGCAAAGTGTGTGTTTCTTTGTACATTCAAAAATGTCTTAATTTCACTCAGTGAGAGTTTGAGTAGATATAGAATTCTAGGTTTAAAAGTATCCAGTTGTCCCAGACCATTTGTTGAAAAGACTATTATTCTTTCCTCCTTGAGTAGTCAAATTGACCATAGATGTATGGACTTATTTGTTGAACTGAAAAAATTTAGTTCTTTTTTTTTAGGTTTTTTAGTTCAGTGACAAAAATTTAATTTGTAAGAGTTCCAATTGATTTCTTTTTTTATTTAGTTTGTTAACTCTCTTTGGGCATGAGTTCTGTTTGTCACACGGATGCCTCTTTGTCACGTGTAAGTCTTGGTTTTGTGCTCATTCATCTTTATTTGAGAGTCCTTCTCAGCCTTCTTGTGAATATCACATCTGTTTATTGCAGCAGGTCTCCATTGATTGTGGTTTGAGGTGGAATGTGAGATGAGATGAAGTATATCAATTGCTAGTCTTCTTTAGTGTGAGTGTCCCCTCCTCAGCCTGGGGTTTAATATCCACCCAGGTTTAATGTCCTGTCTCTTTGATCCAGGTGTTAATATTTATTGTTCCTACTTTTCCCATCTGGGAGCAAGTGGCTCTGTTCTCTAATGCTTGACTCAAAGAGGTAAATGGATGGGAAAGGTTTACCTGCTTTGTAACTTTTTTGCTACCCCGTCAAACAGTCATGCTGTAAATTCTGTAAGTTGTTTCAATTCTTCCTGCCATCTGCCACCTCTGGGCTTAGTTTACTCTGAGGGCTGCTCCAGTCATCTGCAATAATAGCCCCTCTACGTTGAGCATATAGCACTGTGGTTGCCTGCTTTAAGCTAATTCTATCAGCTTTTCATCTTTCAGTGAGTCCTCATATTTAGTCCACTAGGCACATTTCTTGTTTCTTTTGATTATTGATTAAAAAAAAATGGCTTCTGTGTTATTTGAGGGGCTTTGGGGAAAGGGGAGCTTGTTCACAGTGTGCTCAGCCTACCATCTCATTTCGTGAATGACTATGTCATATTGAAGTTAATAAATTTAAGAAAAACATTTTAAAAGTTAGCAAAAAAAATATTGAAGAAATTATGATTTTTGTTTTTGTCTTGAAGAGTAGAAACAGTCACAAATGAAGATTGGCAGTCCAAATACATAAAAATTAAAGTTTCAGTGAACAAAACTTGAGATCAGGAATATATTTATTTGAAATTGGGAAGGCAGATGTTTGCTGTGTTTGGAAAGGCATTGGTGTTTTCTCTTTTTTCCTGCTCTTTGGGTAAGAAAGAAAACATGGGTTCTGAAATCAGTTGCCTATCTTGTGTGAACTACCTCCTTAGAGTCAACATCAGCCTATACCTAGGACAGACTTAGTTCTTTGCTGAGAGAGAAGCAGGCTGAAGATGTCTGACAGAGCTCTGGGAAAACATCAGAAAGGATTTTTATTACAAATTTGATTCATTAATTTCCATTGTTATTCATTCAGTGTTATTCTAAATTTGTTGTATTTTTTTCCATTATAAAATATGTCATAGAATTTTTAGACAGTATAAAAGGGGTGGTAGTCCTCAACCCCCATCATAACTACTGTTAACACTTAGGTATGTTTCTTTAAGTATCTTTTAAAATCATAGCTTTAAAGAATTAAATATGATACTGTTTTTCTTCCAGTCCAAAAGTAATATCTACTCAATGAGAAAGCTTGGAAAATAAAGACCAGCATTAAGGAGAATAAACAAAAGTCACTCATAATAACCACCCAAAGATAACCACAACTAAAATCTGGTGTATATTCTTCTTGTATTTTTCATGAGTATATACACTTTTTTCTTTAATATGGTATCCTACTCTGGTGCTATTTTGTGCTTTGCATTTTTCATTTGCTGTATATTGTGAATGTTTATCCATGTTATTGAATATTCTTGTATATACCTTTAAACAGTGTGTAGAACATGAACATTTAAGTATGTTTATTTAGCATACATACTTAACCATCTCCCTATCATTGGACATAGAAAGTGTTTCTAATTTTTTACCATTATAAATAATATCATAGTAAGTATATTTGTCCGTACATCTTTCCATGCATCTGTGATTGTTTCTTTAGGAATAAATTCCTAGGAGTGGAATAGCTGGGTCAAAGGGTATGTACATTTTAACACTTTTGGTACATAAAAATATTGAATTTTAAGCTAATCACTTGTTATATTCTGTCTTGTTTGCTATCTAATTGTTTTATATGTCTGTCTTGTCTCCCTAATTAGCATATAAGCTTCTTGAGGGCAAGGGAAGTTTCTTGTACATCTTATGTATCCTTTGACAGTGTGGTTTACAGTGTTGGACTTACGAGTCATCAACAGTATTGTATTGATTTAAAGCTGTGTTCTCCAGACTTTTGGATGTCTGTAAATTTTAAAATACATATATTTTGGGGATTCATACAGGCTTTGCAAATTTTCTATTTTTCCAAGAAAGGGTATTTAAAAACACTAGTTGCCATTTCCTATCACCTTCATCTCATAAAATAAAGCATATTTAATAACAAAAAGTTTCTAATGACTAAAAAAGGACAGACCTTTAAATGAAACACTTTAACTTAAAAAAAACTGCCTTGTCCATTTTTTTTCTCATTTTGGGTTTTACTGGTGAATCTTCACCTTAGCCTAGAAGTGGTCTGTAGACCAACATTTGGTAACTACTGATTTAAAAGACTTAGAGGATTAAAAATAGACCCTTTTGCAAAATAAATAATTCTTGCTCTTGCTCACAAGTCTTTCTTCACAATATTAAGTACACATGTGCAGGCAAAGCCCTTTTATTACGCGGAATTTGTATATTTCTACATACAAGTACTATAGTAAGCAAACCAGACCTTGCTGATGAACATTTAACATTTAAAAGTATTTCCAACTAAAACTGTATGCTTTCTAAAGAATTTGAGACAGTGGAAAAGAAGGCAAGTTTTAGAGTTAGACAGCTTGGGCTTGAATCCTGGCTCTGGCATTAAGTCACTTAGCTTCCTTGTAAAATTAAGATGATAACCTCTTCTTCAATGTGTTTTTATAGACCCTGTTATAGCAATTACTTTGCTGTGATGTAATTATTTATTTATACATCTGTCTTCCTCACAAGTCCACGAGCTTTTGAGAGTCATAGCCTCTTTCGCTGCCCTAGAGCCTATCCCAGGGCTCAAGGCTCAGCAGGTGCTTAATGAAATGACTGTGGAATCCATATGGGATTGTTGTGAGGATCAAAGGAGGTAATAGTGTGGAAGCTCTTTGAAAACTTTAAACTCTATACAAATGTTAATTGTTTTTATTGCCAGTAAGAGCTGTCTTTGGGATTATGAAAATTTTGGGAAGAGACAAAATTACCCCCATTTAACAGTTCTCTAATACTTTGCATTTTTCTTCTATTTTTGTAAGAAAACAAGTTTTACTTGGGGTTAATGTGAAGCTTCCTGAGAAGGAATGTATTTCCTTTTTTCTCCACCCCAGCCCCCACCTCTCCCTTATTACACTGCCCCCCACTCCCCAACCATGGAAAGACCAAGATATTGAATGTTTATTTGGTTTATACCATAAGATTTTAATTATAGGAAGATCACTTTATTTCATATTTAAAAAATGGTACCAATTGCTTTATCCTTTTGAACACAAAACTGATGAAAAATACCAAACCTGGAAGAAAACAGGAGTCTATGTTATGCTGAATTAATTTTAGTCAGAGCTCCTTTTTTGACATTCACTGACTTTTAAAAATGTCGTAATTTCTAATTTGTTTGTAAAGCTTCTGGTGAATTTTTGCCACAAGATGGCATTAGTGATTATTGAATGCATGTTCTTTTGAACCAGAATAATGAAAAATGGTGCACATAATTGTTTGTATGCTTTTGGGGATGAGTTAAAAACCTTCATCAATGCTTATATATTAATTTAATTTTGTTTTGACTTCAAAACAGGGTTAAATGCTACTTTACATCACTTCTTCCTGTATTCAAGTATTGTTTTGTTTCCTGTTTTTCTGTCTTTATAACTACAGTAACTATGTATTATTTGCCATGTGTTGTATGTGTCTGACTTATTGCTGATAATTGTGGTAACAGGTAAGAAGAAAATACGGTGGGACCCAGTTAGGAGGCGCTTCATTCAGTCCTGTCCCATCATAAGGATCCCTAACAGGTTTTTGAGAGGTGGGTGATAACTAGCAAGAGATCTGTGCTTCATATGGGTTAAAGGGAACTTTGAATTTTCTAAACTCAAAACTCTGGTTTTTAAAAATTGTCTGAACAGCTAAAATTGGAGTAAGAAAAGTCTAGGGTTTAATTTTTAAACCTGTGTTTCATATTGACCACTGTTGGAATTGTAATTATAAGTTCTAGGGAGTTAGAATCACTTAGTGTGTATTAGATGATAGAAATAAAATTATTCCACTGTAACCATATTAGAAAGAACTTTGAGTGAATAATTTATAAAATATAGGTGTGGGAAAGAATTTTCTAAATATGGTTCTAAGGAAAAAATAAAGATTAATTTATGTGACTGTACAGAATTAAAAACCTCTGTGTCAAAAAAAAACCATAAATAAAAATAAGTAAATTAAAAGGGGAAAGAAAAATTTGTAACAAATGGTTAATATCATGAATATATAAAGAGCTCTTATAAATCAAGTTTAAAAACAAATGCCCACTAGAAAAGTAGGTAAAAGAAGATGATTAATCAATTCATAAAAAAAGTTAAAAAGATGAACAAATATTTCTTTTCACTATTATTATAAACATGATTCATTAAAATAATAAGATATCATTTCCACCTATTAGGCTGGCAAAGATTAAACATAAGAACACCCAGTGTTGGCAAGGGTATGGGGAAATGAAGCTTGTATACTGAAGGAAGTATAAATTTAACACAGCCTTTCTGGCTTCAGTTTGGCAGTATGTCTCAAAAGCCTTAAAAATGTTCTCATCCTTTGACCTAGTAGAAATGTTGCATCCCTTCCATTTAAATTTTTTACACTAAAACATACTCCATATTGAAAAAAGAAAATCTCAGGAGAGAGTTAAAAACTGGTTCACACTTTTTCTAGATATAACAAATTGTCAGACAAGCATGCTTAATGTAGTAATTTAGACTTTATTAAATTATTTATAAGCCAGTGTATCTAATTTTGACTGAAGATTATTTTAAAAAAATCCTGCACTCACTATGGATGGTTCTATATCTAGTACTTAACCTATTTTGAGCAGCCAAGTTCCACAGCATGGAAAGAATAAAAAGTACTTATCAAAAAACTTTAGGTAGTGTGCTACCTTTTAGCATAAATAATTTTATTGATACAAATAAGAGGTAATTTTAGTGTTATATGACAGAAAAAACATTGTGCACACGTGGCTAAGGAAGCACATCTAATATTTTTTATTTTTTCTGCTTATAAATTAGAATGCTAATTTACTGATTTACCATGAGAAAGCTAACTTAGGCTAACTAAATTTAAGTATAATTGTTTAGGGTATAAAATTCAATATAACATCAATTTTGTACAAATACAAGTACAAGAAACAAAGGCAATAGTGAAATAACATCTGGATGGTGGGATTTTATTTTCTTTTGTATATTCTCTGTTTTTCAATTTCTTAGTCATGGAAAAAAGAGATTAGCACAGGTAAGTTTCATACATTTGGTTATTTTGTAAGCCCTAAATTGCCTCAAATTATGGCTGAGGAAGATGGCCTCTAACAGGGCTAAGAGTGAGGTGGGAGTAAACTCAGCATTAGCAACATCAAGGTCACTAGTGCCCGCCTCTAAATCAGTGGCCTTGTCTTAGTTCTCACCTTCTTTGACATGTTTGTAGTGTTTGATGCTGTTGACCACCTGCACCTTCTTAAATTTCTCTCTTCTTTTGGGTTACTTTACTGTACAATCCTAGATATTTTCTTCCTATCTCTGTGATTGTTCATTCTGTTTTCTTCACTAGCTTCTTTCTTCCTATGCCCTAAAGGTGGGCATTTCTCCAGTGTTCTGTCCTCTCCATATCTCCTTTGGTTCTTTCATCAGCTTTCACAGACTTAACTATCTTCGTTCGTTCGTTCGTTCGTTCATTCTTTCATTCTTTCCGTATTTCTTGATTGCCTCCAATGTAACAGGCACTGTGCTAGCTCAGTGATCTAGATAATAGACAATAAGGTAAGGGAACAATTACAGAATAATCTGAGTGTATTTCTTTGTGGTAAGTGTCCTGATGAGATGGTATGGTATGGGATCACACAGAAGGGGTACCTGACTCATCTTGTGGGGACAGAAAGAGAAGAATGTCCATCAGGATGTCTTTAGAAGACATGTATTTAAAGGCTGAGTTGGTGATAGCAAGGGAGGGTTGGAGCACCTCAACATGGGGACCAAGAAGCTTAAGTAAAGACAGACAAAACAGAACACATCTTTCAGAGAACTCTAGGAATTTTAGCATAGTGGTAGAGAGTGTGGATGGAAGATGCTGGAGGGGACCCAGATCAAGTGGGGTTACCCTTAAGGGGAGTTCTCAGGATCAATTTTTTTCTTTTTAACTAGTGAAGAGATTTTTTTGAAAGACCAGTTACAAGGTTATACAGTTATCAAGATGAGAAAAGATGGAGGATGCAACTAAGGTAGTTGTAGTAGGAATGGAGAATAGGGAATAAATTTGCAATATAAGGAAGTGGATGGAATTGGATGAGACTTGGTGAAGAAAACTTTCAGCTTTCTGTGTGGACTATTGTACTCTTTACAATTGTTATGTAGGTGGGTAGAGGGACAGATTTGAGGGAAAAAAATGTTACATTCAGTTTAATCTCCCCAAACCAATAATAGCATATTCTTGAACATTCAGTTTAAGAGTTATTTCCAGGGAAAGCTCCTTGGAAGACCTCTTTGTTCTGATGGCACCCTGTGCACTGGAAGACCTCTTTGTTCTGATGGCACCCTGTGCACTTGGAAGACCTCTTTGTTCTGACGGCACCTTACCACACTGAATTATAGTCATGTGTGTGCTTGTCCATTCCTGCCATTAGACTGTAAGCTCTGTAAGGGCAGGGACAGTGGAACAGGGCTTTAAATTTCTTTATCTCCAGTTCGTAGCATAGTGCATGTAGTAAGTATGTCATATGTATTTGAGTTGAATTGAATTATTTAAAAAGCTGCTGTGATGTGAGGAAATAGATGGGACTAAAATTTTAGTGTATTCTCAACTCTCTGGTGCTGCTGACAGTAAACTGATAAGTTGCTGAGAATGTGAAAGTGCTGTTGTTTAGTGTTGCCTTAGATTAAAAAAAAACCTTGAACCTATACTTTGGAAATTGCCACTTTCAAGCCTCTCATTTGGGAATCCTGTGCATTACCTCTGTTAATTCTGATTGAATACAGTTTCAAAGGGCTCATTTTCTGTCATTAGATTTCCTTCACTTTAGAGAAGATCATGCATCTTCTCCAAAAGTTATTTCTACCAATTAAGAGTATGGTATGAAACAGTACTGGTGTAATGAAAACAACAAAATGATGGACCAACACACCCATTTAACTCCAGATATGTCTCAGCTATCAATGAAAAAGACAAAAAAGACATAAGAAAGAGAATAGATCATAAAATTGTATTGAAAAACAGAAAAGGGAGGTTTGAGGCCAGATTATCTATATCTGAATCCAGGCCCTGCTGTGTGACCTTGGGCAAGTTCCTTATTCTTTTTTTTTTCTTTTTGGCCTCAATTTCCTCATCTGTAAAATTAGGATGATACTAATAGTACCTACCTCCTAGGGTTATTGCCAGGACAAGAGAGAGAATATGTGCAAAGCGCTTAGAGTTTTTACATTTAGCCACCACTGAGTTATTGTTACCTAAATTAACTGCTGCCATTTATTGTTATAATACCAGAGAATATGGAGACTTTCAGGGTAATAGAATACAGTTGGAGTTATATTGAAAAACCTGAACAGAGTAAAATGCAACCCCAAGCAGATGTTCCTGCCGCTTACTGGAAGCCAGAGAATTCTTAGTAGGGCCTCTTTCTTGAAACTCTAAGCCTAGAGTCAGCAAGTGGAGGAAGAGGGAGCAGGTTGGGGAAAGATGGAACATCAGGGCAAATGACAAGGGACTGCCTCCATAACAGTTATTTCTCACTCCTCTCCCTTCCTTCAGTTAAAGAGCTCTGGCAGTGGTATTAGTTGCTACGATGAAGCTATGAGAACAGCTTCCCAAGCAAAGTAGGGGGTTTGCTTTGAGAAGGGCTGAGCAAGCAGTGCTGTCATGGACTGGGACTGGAGAGAGTTTGAGCACAAAGCAGAGCTTTCGTAATAGACCTCCACAATAGATTGGGTGAGGAGGGTGGAATGAGAGCGGGAAAAGAAAGGGAGCTCCATCAAGGACTGATATATATTAAAGGACCATATCATCAAAATATAGTGTTCCTTATTCTGGCAATACTAAGGCAAAACTGTTTTCCTTTCCTGCATTTCTAAAGGCAAACTTGTCTGTCAGTGTACCACTTGCAGAGTAGACAATCAGAACTCCCATTTGGAGGTTTGGAGACAGAGTAATACAACTGTTGAAATCCATGCCTCTTAAAATTACTAACCAAATGTAGTCCTTCATTTCTTAATGGGAATAAATGATCAAGGCCCAATAGACATTTGAGGGAAACTAGACTTGAAAGAGGATGACTAAGATGAACAGATAAAAGGGCTGACCATGTGGAAATAGAGATCATGAGGAAGCAGATTGGAACTTTACAAAGTCCTGAGCACAGGAGGTTTCCTCAGAGTCCAGAGTGAATTGGATCCAAATAAAAAAACAACTGCCATGGGAAAAAGAATGATTAAAGAATTGGTTCTGTATAGAAGGCTTGATTGCTGAAATGAAAATGCAGTTGGAGGGTTAAAAAATTGACAGACCGAAGACCAATTTTTTTGAAAATAGAGGAACTATGTAGACCATAAAACAAGAAGACCAAAAGAGAAAACACATGAGGAAAATTCATGCTTTGAGGATAGAACTAAGTCATCTAGTATCCATTTTATAGTCACAGAAGGAAAAATAAAATGGGAAAGAATAAAGAAATAAAGAATATTTCCCTGTGTTGAAGAAAGACTGAATTTTCAAGTATGAAGGAAGCTCCTAGGAACCTGCAGGAAAAATGCAAAAACAAACAAAAAGCATCTATGTATTCATTACTGTCCTGCCTAAACAGTCTAGAGATAGGAAGCAGTTTGCATAATTTTACTTAAGACTAAGACTGGTGTTGGATTTATTACCTGCAACATGATTTGCTAGAAGATAAGTGCCTTCAGTGTTCTGAGGGAGAATTATTTTGAACACAGAACTCTGTATCCAACCTCAGTAGTGTTTCAGTAGGGGTCAAAATTAATAAGAACTCTGACAGTTTATGACACAAACACCCTTTTTGAGAAAATTATTTTGAACAGGTTCTCCCAGTAAAATGAAAAACAAAGAAAGAGGAAGATTTTAATATAAGAAACAGTAGTATGTATACACAGAAACCAGTACAACTTAGAGTTGTGTCTAATAAGTAAGGGGACTGTGAAGACTAGTGTAAATGTTAATGCAAGAACAATAAATGTTATAAAAGAATAATAAATTATATATATATGTATGTATATATAACAATAACATTTCAGATGACTTAAATTGGTGGTAGGGAGGAAGTAAAACTGCTAAAGATTATACAATTTTTAAAGAATTTGCAGGTATAATATGTGCTTATTAAAATTCAAATAATATAGAAATACATAGGATGAAAAGTGAAGGTCCTTAACCCAAGCATATATAACAAATTTCTACAAATTAGTGAAAAAAAAAAGACAGACATCTCAATAGAAGAATGTATGAAGGCTTGAGCAGGCACTTCCCACAAGGAAAAATCCAGCTGGCCAATAAACATGAAAAGGTGCTCAACCTCATTAGTAATGGGAAAAATGTATATTAAAACCACAGTGAGATAAGTCTACAAACCCACAGGAATTGCTGAATTAAAAAGACTGACAATACTAATACTCAGTATTTTGTAAACTGTTTGACCTTACCTAGTAAAGTGAAGATTTCCATACATTTATAACTCAAAAATTCCTTTTATAGCCAACAAATGTGGACCCTTGTGTGCTTGGAAACATGTACAAAAATGTTTATAGAAGCATTATGAGTCACTAATTTGAAACAACCCAAATGTTCATTCACCTAACATAGATTGGATACATTGTGGTATATATTCATACAAAGAAATACTATTTGTAAGTGGAAATGAACTCACCACCTCTCCTCCCAACAATGTGGATGAATCTCAGAAACATAATTGTGAATGAAATAGCCCAAAAAGAATACATATTATTCTATACACTTCAGAACTAGGCCAAAAAAACCCAACTCAGTATTGTTTAGGGATGCATACTTAGGTGCAATAAAGCTATTAAAAGAAAGCAAGTTTTATGATTGCCATACATAGGTTTCCTCTATAAGAGAAGGAGGTGGGATGATGGGGTTGTGATCAATGAAAGGTAAGGGGACATCTGGGTGCTGGTAGTATTCTGTTTTTTAACCTGGATGATCATTACATGTTAGTTTTTTGATAACTTGTTAAACTATACATTTATAGTTATGTGTATTCCTATATATGTGTTGTATTTCACAATAAAATAAGTTAAATTAAAAAGATAAAAAATAAAAGGTTATATTTGGAAAATTTTCAAAACCAAAGGTGCTCCTTCACATCTTCACTCATCACCTTGTTCCCCTTTCCAGAGGTAACCACCATTAATAGCCACATTTCTTTCTAGATGTGGTTTAGTCTTAACATTGTTAGAAAAATAAAAGTTTAGGGCTTTTAAAAAATATTAGTGGTAATAGGATGTAGATCTTCCTAGAAAAAAAGGAAATTAAAAGAAGGCTTGATTATTTCAGTAAAATCAGAAAAGTGGAAAAGGAAACAATAAGAAAGAATGGTAAATTAAAAAATATATAAGAATGCCGAGATAAATCTAAATAAGAAATCAAGATCAAATTGTGTTTATGGAATATATTTAGTTTCCTACTTTAATAGGTTAAAGGAAAAAGTGTCATCTTCATAATTTCAAAAAATTCACTTAATAAAATTTGATACTGCATGTGTTCATTTTGTTAAAATGCGTCAAGCTATACTTACAGTATATTCACTTTTAGATATGTTACATTTTAATAAAAATTTTCTTTTAAAAACCATGCCCATTCCTGGTAAGGAAAAAAATTTGTAGGCATCCAGAAATAAAAGAAATTTATTTTATTGATAGTCTATCTACAAGAAACCAATAGCAAATATCACATATAATGGTTAAACGTTACCAGTATACTCACTAGAGTAAAATACAGTGCTCATTATTGTTCCACTATTCAACCCAGTCCTGGAAGTTTCAGTCAGTATAATAGAAGATGAGGGAAAAAAAATAAAAGGGACATATATTGGAAAGAAAGAGCTGAAAGTTGTCATTAATTACAGATGATGTTCGTTACTATAAAATTCAAGATAACTAATACTGGAGTTCAGAAAATTGGCTGGATAAAATTTAAGCTTGCAAAGTGAACTACTTTCCTTTGTATTGACAGCAGTCAATTAGAAAAATAGAACAACAGAGATCTAGTAGTCACAGTTGTATGGAAAATTGTAACAGGCTTAGAAATGAAAAACAAGAAAATAATGAAACTATACTGATGGCTATCAAAAGAGATGGGAATAAATGGCTAGAGATTATATTCCTTCATAGTTTATCCCAAAGAAAATCCTCAAGGGACTTTAAAATTTTTGAATTTTTATTTTGGCACAATCAGATTTACAGAGAAGTTACATGACTTGTAAAAAGAACTCTTCTACATCTTTCACCCAGATGCCCAAATGTTAACATTTGATCACATTTGCTTTATCCTGCTTCCACTCTTCTCACTCCTCTCCTTTCAAGCTTTCCTCTTCTCTATACATATATATATAACACTTATGCATAGACGTATTATCTTTCTGTTTGAACCATTTGAGAGTAAGCTGCAGACATGATGCCCCTTTACTTGTAAATATTTTAGTGTCTGTTCCTAAAAAACAGGAAAAGAGAAAAGATACTCGTACATAACTGAAAACCAAGTGCTAAAATCAGGAAATAAACACTATTAACACTACAAATAATGGTTAAAACTAACATTAGTATCTTAATTTACAGCCTTATGTCTGATTTTGCCAATTATTCCAATAATGTTCTTTACAGTAAAAGAAAACCCAGATCATGTGTTGCATTCATTTCTCATGTATCTTTAGCTTTGACATTGATATTTTTGAGCAGTACAGGCTGGTTATATTGTGGAATCCTCTACTTAGTTTGGGCTTGTCTCATGTTTTTTCATGATTACATTCAGCTTATGCATTTTGGGTAGAAGTATCACTGAGGTAATATTGTATTCATCTCATTGTACATGATGTTGATTTGTCCCATTACTGGTGAGGTTAACTTTGATCACTGGATGAGATGGTGTCTGCCCGAGGGACTTTTTGTAAATTTGAACAAACTGACTCTAAAATTTATTCCAAGAGTAAAGGAGAAAAATAGCTAAGAAGTTGTTGAAAAAAATAACAAAAAGGAGAATTTGTTCTATTAGATGTTGATAGGTACTTCAAAACTTTCATAATTAAAACAGTGTGCCAATAGTATAGGAATTGATAAGTAGTCAGTGGAACAAACAGAGCCCCAAAGCCGACGACCATATGCAACTAGGTAGAATATGATAGCTGTCTCAAGTATGCTGTGCTCAGCGCTTGAAACTAACTCATGCTACCACCAGAGTCTGTTAAAGCAAGTTTCTTTTATTACTGCTATCTTAGACACTAAGATTACTCTGTCCTAAGAAGCCAAATCTTTACATACGCATCTCATACAGGGTATGGAGTCCCTGTGGTAGCAGATGCTTACATAACCAAGAAGTAATATTGTGTACTGATCTGCATGAATTACTTTTGCCTGAGCAGTTTGGCAAATATATTAACATTCTGTGATGTTGCTTTATATTGATCTTGTGCATTCTTAAAGAGCCATAGATTTTGTGTCCAAAATGACTAGACCTGGATATTAGGATTTTCCTAATTCTACTTCAAAACATATCAATTTAGTATATGATAAAAATGGCATTTCAGTTCAGTGTAGAAGGGGTGGCTTTCCATAAGTAGTTTAGCGACAATAGCCTATTTTTTGTTAAAAATTAGAGCCCTACTTTATAAAATATACAAAAATAAGTTCTGTATGTATTCAGGTTCTAAATATAAAAATAAAAACTAAAAACTATAGATATAAATGAGAATAGTTTTATAATTTTATGATGATGCAGAGATAAATGAGATGTAAAGCAAAGGAGTGGCTTTTTCTTTCGCACCAAAGGAACCTGAAAAGAAATGATAGATTCAATTACACAAAAACTTCGTATGTTAAGAGATATCATTGACAAAGTTAAAAGAAGGGTAGCAGGCTGGGAGAAAGAAATGTAATAAATAATGCCTACAAATCTGTGAGAAGATAACCCAATAAATAGAAAAATAGGCAAGGGATATGATCAGGCAAATCCCCAAAGAAAAAGCACAAATGGGCCAGTGAACATGTGAACTGATGAAAACCAGGGAAATGCAAATTAATTCATTTTAATTTTTGTAGTTAAAAAATGAAGTCAGTGACACCTGACAGTGATGTGCATCCGTCAGATTAGCACAAATGAAAAAGGCATGAAAAAGTAGGTAATTACATACACCATTGCTGGGGGTATAAATTATTCCAGTCTTTCAGTGGAGCAATGTGGCTCCATAGCAATATTGCATCTATAACAATGTTAAGTGTATATTCTTTTGACCCAGAAATACTCAAAGCATTTGCATGTGATACATGTAAGGGAAGCTTTGTTAGAATATTATTTGTAATAGTGAAAATATTGGCAGCAACCTAATAACCTAATAATCAGTTACCTTATTTCAGCTAGCTTCTTCCTTTGGGCTGGAAACTAAAGCCCATTCATTTTCCTAAATTCATTCATTACCATAAACTCCTGCTTAATCCCTAGGGTAAAGAGTGTTTGTGACCTGTTGAGCACATGGAAAAGAAGATGGCTCAGATACCATAGGTACACAACCCCTTAACCGGATGTTCCCTTCTGGATTTTAAGAGTTCATCTCTGCATGCAGGTTCAGTTTTAATTTTTGACTTGATACATTTTTAATGGGAGTTCCTGAATCAAGTCACCTAATTCTATGGGTGATTTCATTACTAGCAAATAACTTTTAGAGAAGTGGGATTTGCATATTGAGAATTTGGGGGAGGATTCAGGTAACTACTTTAACAATTTAAGACCCAATTTCATTTTAGTCAAGGTTGATGAGCCTGTGCTATACCCCACATAATGAAAATTAGTGCTTAAGTCTCCACAGCATTTGTCATTACAAATTTCCATGATTTATTTAAAATAAAATTCGGCTTTCCAATATGTTAGTCACTCTTGGGCTATAAATACATACAAAGAAATCTTTAGTTACTAACAAAAGAGAAAATGTTACCTCTTTACTTCCAGCTGTAAGACTCCTTGGAAGGATGTTTAATATTTATCAAACATTGATCAGGTGCTCTTTACCTGGCAGTTTAATTTGCATAGATAATGAAATTATTTGCAGGAGCCAGCTATTGAGCTAGACCAGCACTGATAGAAATGTTATGTGAGGCACAAAACTTAAAAATTTTTTGTAGCCACATTAGAAAGGTAAAAGGCAAGTGACATCAATTTTAATATTTTATTTAACTCAAGGTATCAAAAATATCATTTCAACATATATTCAATATAAAAATTGGCAATTTTACACTCATTTTTGGATGCTGAGTCTTTGAAATCCAGTGGGTATTTTACATTAGAGCATATCTCAGCCTCATCTCAAGTGCTTAGTAGTCATATGTGGCCAGTGGCCACTGGAATGTACAGTGCAGGACTAGCCTATAAGCCCCAGAGGACAAAATAATAATAATCTTACCATTGTATTCCCAAAACTTAGCACAGCACCTGGTACATATAAGGTGTCTAGTAACAGCTTTGGCTGAATGAATGAATGAATGAGTAGATAAAATATAAAACCATCTTTTCACTCTTTGAGCCATGTGAGTTATGTTTGTCACAAAAATAGTTGGCAGTAAGCTTAGGATGTCTGCTTGTGCAGACATTTAGGGGAAATTGTAGAATATACATATGTCTTTTCATATTTACTCAAAGCAGTTTTAACAATTATTTCTTGGCCCCAAATAATAGAGCAAATGACATTATATAAAGATTCTTAGAATTCCCATCTGTTGACCATAGCAACTCTGGTTTTTTTCTTTAACTTTGTTTTGCTAATTCTTAGAAGCATTTGTGTTTTGAGAAGACCATTGCATAATCCATTCCCTGTCCCTGAAATTGTATTTTTCTTAAGCACAATAATATCTAAGTCCACTGAGAGCTGTACACCATTTTGATCATTCCTGTCACTATTTACTTTGACCTGCAGTTAAAATCAATGAAATTTCTAGTATCTAATATATATCTCCAGCAGTTTTAGGTATTGTGGGTAATACATGATAGTTGTTATATATGATCTTTGCCCTTGAGAAGCTTATAGTCTATTTATTTGCAGAAGAAAAAAAAATGCTAACAAAATAGAGAAAAATTAAATTTGTTCACTTTTGTTTTTGTGTGCCTTAGACTTGGTGATAGAAATGTGAATACATATACATTTCTTTTCCCTCAGATAGTTCATAGCTACCTGGAAAGATGCATATATAAACCAATAAGCATATTTTAACATAATAACAAGTATAATAAATCTGTGAGATACAAGACTAATATTCCCTTATACAGATGAGGAAGCTGAGACTCGGTGAGGGTCAGTGACTTGCTCAAGGTAGCAGTTAGAAAGAACCTGGATTCAAATCTAGATATTTGTAGGAGCCCTTGCTCTTTGTTCGACACCACACTTTCTGTGTGTCAAGATTCCCAGAAAGAGAAATTGAGTTCACTTGAGGTAAATCACAATTCTTGAGTAAATTTTCTAACTGATTATAGTTTGCCTAATACTACATTTATTCATGTATTTACATAGTTGTGTAATAATCTTATTGATTGTATATGTACATCCTAATATTTGAATAGTAGGGTAATGAACCATAAGGGCCCTAGTGTTTTATTGATGAGAAAGAGCTGTATGGGCTGGACTCAGAGCATTCCATAGCTAGGCGATGCAGGGTATGTAGACCAGGCCAAGGTCTAAGGCCAGGACTTGGCTTTCCAAGCAGAGAGACAAACTTAAACAGGCAGGATTGTGAGATCAGGACAAGGCTGTGTCATGAAAGGCTCTAAATTGTTGAGGACTTTGTACGTGAGCAGTAAGGAACCATCTAAGACTCTCAAACAGGGCTCACGGATTGGAGTTGAGTGATTGAATGACTCATAGTCTGTTTTTTAGTTTCTCTAGATCTGTGCAATACCTTTTCAGTTCTTGTTTAAAAGCATACCCTAGGAAATAGGATTTTGATTAGAAAAAATATATAAGGCCTATGTTAGGTTGGTAATAAATGTTTATTTATATAACAAATGTTTATTAGGTGTCCAGCATTGTCCTAAATATTAATTAATGTTATACTAGTACCTATTCATATAGATACTAGTATCTATATGAAAGTAGATAAATCTTTAGAGTAACTGTAGTAGCTTCGTATTCTATCCAATATATGTTTAAGCGTCTTTCATTCTGTAGCTGTATAAGGGTTTGTGTAGATTGATATTTAAAAAATTGTTAAGGATAATAGAAATAATATGAAGTCTAAGGTTTTTTTACTCTAAAATAATCTTGAAGCAATTTTAAGCAAACTAATTGACCTAACTTAAGTTCCAGAAACGTTTCAAGTATAAATTATAGAAATAGCTTGTCTTAGTAAAGCTCTTACTTGGTTGAAGGATGCTCTTTGTTAACCGCCATAATGTCTGGAGTATTTAAATTCTAAATTTTGCTATGACTCTTTGAAAGCCAGTTTTCTTTTTAAGTGTATAATTACATATTGTGGAAAAATCATGGGTTTTATGTGTGTGTATTTTTATTTATACATGACTCATCACATTTGTGATTATATTTATGTAGTTCTCTAATATTTTCAGTTTATTAGTTGACCTGTGTTTTTGTTTTCTGCAAAGGAAATAAGAAAATTTGTCCTGTTAGCTTTTGGATCATTAAACCCCTCCTCCTTCTTTTCTTGAAAATTTCAAGTTAAACACCATTTTCTTAACTTTATAATGCTATTTGCCTCCCTTTGAAAAAATCTTTTCACAGTTATGCCATAATTCTGAAAGTAGTCAGATGAAACAGAAATGGAGACTAGCTCCTTAAAATACTAAGTAGTATGTGAATATATAAAATAACCTAAGCAAATAAAAAGTATATCCATGTTATAAACCTTCCCTGATCCCCTTTTAAAGCTAAAATGATTGTTAACACATTTTGCCTATGCTTTTAATCTGCTGGGTCATCTGTGGGAAACTGCTCCTCTTCTCTCCTAGGCCACAGACCTCCACCAGCACGAAGTGGACATCGCTGTGTGGCAGATAATACCAATCTATATGTATTTGGAGGTTATAACCCAGATTATGATGAATCAGGAGGGCCAGATAATGAAGACTATCCTCTCTTCAGGGAGCTTTGGAGGTATCATTTTGCTACAGGAGTATGGCACCAGATGGGCACAGATGGCTACATGCCCCGGGAATTGGCATCTATGTCCCGTGAGTGCAAGCAGTTCTGAACTTCTGACTTTTTGAAATGTCTGAGAGGTCAGGTTCAATGTCACAAGTTTTTTGTTAATAACTTAATATTGTAGTATGGTTAAACCCTGTTAATAGGTTGACTTTTTACTGTGGTAATAATATAGCGGGTGATTCAGAATTACTTGCACATTGGATGGTCCTGAGTTTGAATCTAGTTATATTTACTTGCCTGATGATTTTTAGCTTCAAATTTCTCACCTGTAAAATAGGATTAGTAATATCTCAGGGGCTGCAATATCAATTATCATATATATGCTAATCAAAATGTAGTAGATCAACAAATGGGATTTATAATGATGATAATAGCTATTGAGCAAAGTACTTTACACATGTTATCTATTTACCTCACAACATCCCTATGATACAGGTGCTGGACTTATTGCCATTGCACAAATGAGGAAAATGAGGTTTTAGAGAGGCCCTAAGGGTAATGGCTAAGAGGGCAGGCTCTGGAACCAGACTGCTTGGGATTGAATCCCAGCTTGCAGGTATTTTTAGGAAACCTACAACAAGTTATTGAAACCACTCTTCACTTCTGTTTCATCGTCTGTAAGAATGGAGAAGATAATAAGAGTTCCTACCTCATGAGGTTGTTGCGAAGATTAATTTAGAGAGATTAACTAACTTTCCTGAGGTCACATGAGAATTTAAAACCAGCTCTTACTGGTTCCAGAGCCCACGCTGTTGACTCTTACACTATATCAATTGAAGAAGTGGTAAAAAATACCGTTGAAATAGTATGGTAGCATTATTTTGAGAGTATTTGCCACTGGGGAAAGTATATGCGACCTTGGATGCACATGCTTTTGTGTGTGTGTGTGCTGTGGCGGGAACAGAAGAGATACAGAGAAGAGAGCACCAAAGGTCCCAATAGGATAATGGTGTTTCTTTTTATCTGGTGGAGAATCAAGATGACAGAAACCATAATTTAAAATGTAGAGATCATTCCCCTGGCAAAAACAGAATGATCCTTTTATCTCTTCATCCTAAATCCCACTGGGTCTTTACTAATTAGGGCAAAGATGATACTTCATTTTCCTCTGCTGCATGCTTGAGCTGTCTTTAGCTGCAGTAGTGTGCTGTAGTTCACATCATTCTCTGTTGTTATGCACACACAGTATTTCATAAATTCCACAAAAGTGTATTGAATACATATCACATGCCTAACAATGGCTATATGGTACAGTCTCTGTAGTGTGAATTAGACCTTTTGGCAGACCTTTTTGAGCATATCTTCTGAGAGCATTAAAGCAGACCTTTTTTTTTTTAGTTTCTCAGTTCTTCTGGGTTTATGTGGGAACACATTGTAGGTAGCCAGTACGTGAATGAAATTTGTGCTTCTCCTTCCCCAGTCGTGCTTCATGGAAACAACCTGTTAGTGTTTGGAGGCACAGGCATCCCATTTGGTGAGAGTAACGGCAATGATGTCCATGTCTGTAACGTGAAGTATAAGCGATGGGCTCTACTCAGCTGTCGGGGGAAGAAACCCAGTCGTATATATGGACAGGTACCAATCTGTGGCCAGTCATAGTGGATATGTTTGTTCAGAATTTTCTAGTCCTGGGACAATATCAGACTATTTATATCCTATTATTACCAATTTTTAAATGGAGAATGAATTCACTATGATTATTTTTCAAAAAAAAATGTTTTTCAATTCTGATGTGAGATTGTAATTTGCAAATCTGTTTGCTTGCCTTCTTTCTTTTTCTCCCCCTCCCTCTTTGTTTCAAATCCAATTTGGGATCATGATCTAGATCTGTATGGAAGTTTAAAGAAACTTTAGGACCCCACCCCCTCCCAATGAGAGAAGGGCTACATATGGTCCCGTCATCTTAGAGTACATGATCCTTTGAAGAGCTTACTGGCCTAAGTAATAGAGTAGATGACCCCTGCACTTGGTAAGGAACTCTCATATGGGTGGATCTGAGCTAGAATAGATTGTGTAGAGATTAGTTTCTAGTGCTTTAAACCCTAGGTTTGAGAAGTTAAACTCAAAAAGATAGGGAGCAACCCACCATACATCAGAGACCCTTTGAGAGTAATGGGCTAAGCTTAAAACAACCAAGCTTTGATTCTTTTCAACTGGCTGGCATTAGTACTGATAAATAACTCAGAGCTATGCCTAGAGGCACATACTAGATAACTCTGTATCCCACCATAGCTGCCATTTAAACTCTAAGAAGAGACCATAACAAAAGCTGAACTTACACTGAGGAAGGGGCTGGTGGAATATGTGAAGTTTTTGAGACTGTCAACTCTAGACTTTTTACTTAAGAGATTCTGGTGGCTTATTTTCATTATCTGCTTCTTCCAGAAAGTATTTTTCTTCAGACTGCTTAGAAAGAGAAGCACCTTTCTGTGGAATGCTTATGTCCATGATGTTTAAATTCTTGGGTTGGCTAGGACCTCTAAGGAGCATCTAAGTCCCTTGTCTCTTTAGGTAGAACTTGCTGTTCAGTTGAGCAAAGCTTTACCTTTCTAAAACTGATCTCTGAGTTCTCTAAAATCTTTAGTCCTTGAAGGGTCTGCTATTTAGAAGTTTAAAAAGTACAGGAGAATTTCATAAAACCTGATTTGGGGGTATAAGTTTACATCCTTTAATCAAGTGCTAACGAGTCAGTCTTGTTCACCTTCCCTTGTCATCCAGGCCATGGCGATCATCAATGGCTCCCTGTATGTCTTTGGAGGGACAACTGGCTATATTTACAGCACAGATCTACACAAATTAGATCTCAATACCAGAGAGTGGACACAACTGAAACCAAACAATCTATCCTGTGATCTACCAGAAGAGAGGTGAGGTTCTAGAATTAAAGTGTATTTATTCTTTATTGCTAAGGTTTGACTTTTTTTAGAATATTGGTAATATTCTAAATGAGTTTGAAGAAAACTCATTAGCCTGGTTAAAATAGCTAACTGGCTGTTAAATCCCAGTTCAGCATTAAAGAAGGGTCTTCTGGTGAGGGAATGGTATTTCCCCCTGACCTATAGAATTTTTCTCATGTTATTTCCTCTTACACTTTAGTTTTTCCGTACTAGGAAGATGGTAACGTTTTGGAGAAGAAACCAATGGTAGCAGTTGTAACTAAATATCATATCATAGGCAAAACAATTACTTTGTAGTTACTTTTCTATTTTCCTTCTTAACTTACATATTAGGATTCTTTGGCTCATTTGCTCACAGCTGTATACCCAGAGTAGGGCACAGTGCCATTCCCATAACAGTACACAGTGAATATTGATTGGCTGGGTGGATGGAAGGAAGGAAGGGGAAAGGGAGGGAGCATCATTCATTTTAAGTGTGCTCTGTTAAACACTCAAACATCACATGATTCTATTTGCCTTCTAGGAGCAGTCCTAAATCTTTCACTTGCCTTTCCTAATGGCAGTTGCCTCTTCTTAGAATTAAATTCACTGATGAGTGAGTTGGATGGATGGATGGGTTTCCTTCCAGTTTAAAGGCAGATAGTAAATAGGTTTTTATTCACTCTGAATAAAAAAAAATATTTCTTTGTTTTCTTTAAACAAAATGTCACATAGGTACTAAGGAAGAATTTATCTTTATTGTAATATGTTAGTGGGCTGATTATTGCACGACTACCATGAGAGGACTTGGGAGATGGACTGTTACTGGAATAATTTTGATGTAATTTATTTTATCAGTACCAGGGCCTTCAGGGAAAGGAGGAAAGATAAGTTTTCAAAGCATTTTCACATGGTTGCCTTCTTTGAATCATTTTCTAGCTAGACTTCTTGAATAAAAGTTCTGGTAGGTGTTTCATATTATATTCACAGTTCTGTGTCACATAATTTTTCTGGTATCTTTGTATCTGTTAAAAAATATGTGTCTTAACTTGAAAGCCCATAGTTTAGGGTTTCTAATTAAATGTAGGCAGATCTTTTTAAAACTCTGTAATAATTTCCTCTCTTTATACAAAGTTATCACAAAGGTTATAGAAACTCTAGAAAATATGAATAAGCAAAATGAAAAAAAATCTAAATTCAGAGATAACCAGGATTACATTTGAAATGTAGCATATAGATAGGTCATAGGGAAGGCAGTATATAGCATGGAGAAGACAAGTAATGACTCTATAGTATCTTACTACACTGACAGACGGTGACTGCAATGGGGTGGTGGAGGGACTTGATAATATGCTTGAATGTTGAAATCACAATGTTATTCATGTGAAAACCTTCATAAGATTGTATATCAGTGATACTTTAATTTAAAAAAAGGAAAAAAACATTTGAGATGTAGCCTCATAGTCATTTTCTGTGTGTATTTGTGTATATAAATTTTTAAGGGAGTATAGCCTATCTGATCTTATATAACTATTTTTTTTACAGTTAATGACATGTAAAAGAAGTTCTCGATATATTAACCATTCTCTATGCCTACATTGTTATTGGCTGCATACTAACCATTTTATGTATATTCTGTAATTTAATCATTTTACTACTATTAAACATTTAGGTTATTTCTAATAACTTATTATAAATAGTGATTCAATAAAAAAAGTCTTGCAGCTCAATCTTAGGTAGATCATTTTCCACCTCATTATAGATGGGTTTTATTGTATATTTTCAGATACAGACATGAAATTGCACATGATGGGCAGAGGATTTACATCTTGGGAGGTGGTACTTCCTGGACAGCTTATTCCTTAAACAAGGTATTTTGTTTTTGTATTTTTCAAAAATGGAAAGGGAAAAGGATAGAGAGAGCCATGTGTTATACTAAGCAAGATGATTCTGTTCCTGTGGATATTTTAAGTTTTGAGCAGGTTCTTCAACACCTGTTTTTTGTTAGATGTTCTTTATAAGACCAAACTCTGTGCCCGTGATAGGCTTTTCAGTTGACAGTTGTATTTATCACACCTGAGAGTATTTCATGAAAATCATCCCCCAGCAAAAATGGATGAGGAAACTGAAAGAGATGGTAGCTTGAATGAAGCAATTAAATAGAATTGGAACCAAGGTTCTCAGAATGTCACATCCTTCTTACTGTCAATGCCGTGTATCTAAAAAGAACAGGCATGTTTGGGGCTATTAGAGAGCTCAGCTCTGCAGGGCTTTTGTTCATCCATGCCTGTGGCATTTCTAAATCCACACATCCCAGGACCAATCTAGATTAGGCAGCAGAGCTCCTGGTCTGCTCTGGAACCTTACTGGTCTTTCTCAGGTTTTCTTGAAACTGCATTCCCCTGTTTTCTTAACCAACACTTGCTTTTACTGCTATAAGAATGATATATATTCTTGTAGAAAATGTGGAAGTTGCAGAATTCCAACTTTCTTACTTCATTTTTTCTGTGATTTTTAAAAAGTTGAAATAATATATGTGCTTAATTTTCAACTGCTTCATTTAATGTTTTGCTTTACAGTAGAATTAGAAAAGCTCAGAGAAAAACAAAGGACTTTTCAACCTAGAATATATATTTGTGTACTCTGTTGTTAAAAATCCAGTTTTCTGGTTAGCTAAAATTATTTGTGTATCTTCCTTTTTTTCCTCTCCAAGATCCATGCATACAACCTTGAAACGAATGCATGGGAAGAAATTGCAACAAAACCCCATGAAAAAATAGGTAAATTGAAAAAATGATTAATTTATCTTTACTAAAAGTGTTTTATACTTTTACTTGTTTTGGAAGGTAAAAAGCAGTCTTATTAAGTTATATGGCAAGTAAAATATGGGTGTTAGAAATGACTTGTATTTCTTAACCTAATTATTATTCTTGTTCAGCAATTGAGCAGAGACTTTTAATGGGGATTGTTGAATTCTGTGAAAGTGGGAAATTATGGTGGGTTAAGAGATTGGCACTTAAATCAAAATCTACCTGTCTCTTTGTGGGCGAAAGGGCTTGGGAAAGTCACTAGTAACTCCCTACTTCTGCTGTTGCACATTGTTTCCCTGGAACTTAACATTGTACTGTTATGGTGAGACTTCTGACGGCTTTATTTTAGGTGAAATAAGGAAGGATTGGAAGGACTAGTCAATGTTTGCTTAATGAAACAAAGGGACTATTGTGAGTGAGTCACTCATAGTATGCCTTTTGCTGTGGCATGTCAGTGTTACTCCAGTCTTCTTGTAAGTAGTGGAATTTCTGTGTTTATGTGTTTGGCAGGTTTTCCTGCAGCCCGAAGATGTCACAGTTGTGTTCAGATAAAGAATGGTAAGGATTCTAAACATTCCATTTTTCTAATTGTATATGCTGTGAATATCTTATTCTTAGTGATAGCTCCTTAAAAAAGGCATAAGATTGGGAAGAGTCTATTTCTTGTGGTTTAAACTGAAAGGGAAATCCTTAAGTTATGCTTCTCTCAGCAGTTTTCATAAAGTAAACTGGTATGGTGTTTTGGGTTCCCTTAGTTACCCGAGAACTCAAGAAACGGTGATAAATAAGCTTTTATTATATAGTATACCACCTGATCTGTCAGCACACCACCTCAACAAATGTCTGTGCTTCTGCTGGATAATACTAATAATCTTGATGTGTAATAGAGATCTCAGAAATAATTTTAGCTGGCCATTTTAGTAATACCTCAGTATTAAAATGGTAATAACTGCTTCAGAGTGTCATTTCATAAAGTTTATTCTTTTCACTGTTTGATGCCAATAGGACTCTTAGCTCATTCTTCAGCCACATTACAATAGTGGCATTGTCTCGCTTTAGTGAGCAGCTGCAGCTCCTTTAGCTGAGTGTGATAAATGATTCCCTGAGAAAACATTCCTATCTTCTAATTTACAACTTAGTTTTTAGTTTGATATACCACCTGAAAAGTTTTTTTCTATGAGAAAGGTGTGTATAAATGACTTTGGTGCCTGTATCTTTACAGCAGTTCAGTTTGGATTTAACTAGGATTATGCTGCCATCTCTAATACAGAGGTGCTTTTTATTATGCTTCTGCTTTTTGGATAGTATTTATAGGTAGTGGCAATGTTCATCTTTGTCTAAGAAGCAAAGTTGTACTTTGCTTTGGAGCTGTACTTTTCTCCCAGCCAAAAAAAGTTTCCAGTGTATTTTATAGTTTAAGTAAGTATTGGCTTGAAGGATGTAGACCTGACTTAAGACATCTATTCATTTGATTGTTTGAGGCCAAGAACCATACAAACAGAATTCAGCCTTAGTTCTGGCATTTAGTTTGCAGGTTCACATAGCCTTTATTACAAGGTGTCTAACTGGTTATAACTAACTGATTATACAAAAATAAACAAAACAATGACAACAAAACCTTTGATATGGGGGAAGGTTTTGTTCCGGACAGAAAGAATCGTACAGATGAAATGAGGTTTCGAACTGCCCTCTTTTGGGTGAAGAAAGCTTGGAAGAGTCTCTTTTGTGTCCCCAAGCTCAACATCGCAGTGACCGTTTCTCCTCAGGTCAAATGTCTACAAAGAGGACATTTGTCTCTATGAGCAGATTAATGTCTGTCCTTTCCAGAACCTTATCTAGAAGAAGAGTTTGTAAACTGGTGGCCTGCAGATGTGTTTTGTTTGGCTCATATATGTATTAAAATTTTGTGAATTAGTGAGTAAAACTTAATCAAAATGTTGCACTTTAAAAAAAATCCAGATTTCCAGCTTCTCTTGAAAAAACTGGAAGATTTGGCAGTTGCTGACCATAAGTCCTACATGGTATCAACCAGCTGGAGCGGCATCACCCTCTCCCCTTTGAGAGCGTGTGCACTCCTGTGTGTTTTCCCTGGACCTCCTATTTATTTTTCTGGGCCTTCTTGCACATTCACTTTATTTGCCTGTCACCTGTAGGTATCTGAATTTGAGAATCCAGACATGAAGCCTTCTAAGAGGCTTACATCCTTAATTCTAGCAAAGATCCTAACATACTGTCCATACCCAATACTCTATTGAAAGACAAGACAGCAGCAGGGAGGACACCCAACTGAAGTCCTCTGTGTTATGGGGAAACCCACCAAACTGGCCCCATGTCAGTTAGCTATGTGATCTACTACAAAGCATGCTGTAGCTGTGGCTCTTCCTCTGTGTGATCTTTGTTCTCTTTTTTCTTGATAGATGTGTTTATTTGTGGGGGCTATAATGGAGAAGTGATCCTAGGAGATATCTGGAAGTTGAATCTGCAGACGTTTCAGTGGGTAAAGCTCCCAGCGACCATGCCAGAACCAGTTTATTTTCACTGTGCAGCTGTTACACCAGTAAGTTTTTATTTTCATATCTTCCTTACATAGTTGCAGATAATAAGGAAATATTTTTAGGATACAACAAGAAAAAAGACTCTGATATTAGCAACTTTGGACTAAGAATGTGTTTTTAAAACTTTATTCCAGAGATAGCCCTTCCTCTGAGTAAAGGGGAGAAAAACCTTATACTCATTTTACAAGGGCAGCATAGATTTAAAAGAAATACTATGCATGGCATTTGGGCCCTAACAGTGATATCAAAGATGTTTCCCGGGAGGGCAGATGAGTTTACCCCCATGATGCTGTATTGAAGATCCCACGAGTTTCTTGAAGGCAAAGACCTTTATTTTCATTTTTATATCCCCAGTATTTGGCACAATCTATACTTAATATGTCTTAATTTAATGCTTGTTGAAGTAAGAAAAACTATAGGTTTTCCCCTTAGTAACTCATTCATCATTTAAACCCTTTGTAATCTCTGCACTAAGTTGGGATCAGAGAGAAATGCTTTTTGTCTCACATCATCTCACTTCAGCATACTATACATTTTTTTTGCCAAATCTTCAGCCCAAGTATGTTTCTCTCCCATTTGAATTTATCCTCTTTTGACTGCCATTTGTTCATAGGCTGGTTGCATGTACATTCATGGAGGAGTGGTGAACATCCATGAAAACAAACGGACTGGGTCATTGTTTAAGATCTGGCTGGTGGTACCTAGCCTGCTGGAACTGGCATGGGAGAAGCTGCTTGCGGCCTTCCCTAACCTAGCAAACCTCTCCCGAACACAGCTTCTGCACCTTGGACTCACACAGGGACTCATCGAGCGCTTGAAATGAGGATTTCTGGACGGTTCATTGATACTGGAAATGTTAATTTAAAGAGACTCCTTTATTTATGGGCAGTGTAGAATGTGCTACAAAGAGGATTGGTTACCCTGATCAAGGCCTTATTCAGAAAATACATCAGATGCCTTTCTGTAAATTGGTTTTAAGTTCATGGCAATCTCACTTTCCCTCGTGCTTCTTCCGTTGCTTCTCTACCTCCCGCCCCAATACTCACACACATACACACCCCCTCTTCCTTGATGGAGTTAAGAGAAAGTCTGAAAGTACCTTAATAATATTTGATTCAAGATAAGATACAGGATTTTTCAAAGGAACTCTGAACATATGACCTTGTCAGCTGGTGCTCTACAAACTAATGCAACGTGAACAACAAAAACAAAAATAAAGTTTTCAAAGCTTTAAATCCAGCATCAACAACAAGTTTTGTGGATCGAGGAAGAAGGCTAACCTGAAGAATCTTGCAGGTTCTATGTAAACCCATATGTTTAGTTTGCTGTTTTCCGAGATGCATCTAGATGAGTAGCTGGATCCAATGGCAGCAGTTGTTGGCATCTTGCTGCACAGAGACCAGACCTGCCCTTTGGCTTTAGAGGGCAGTTAAGCATCTCAGCAGCTCTTGGTTAGTGGTTTCTTTCCTCATCTTTATGGTGCCAGTAGTGGTTAGAGTTGGCTTGTCAAAAGACTTCATGTGTGTTGTAGCTGCGTTGTTTAGTGTTGCTCTTAGAAATTATAGCACCAAGAACGTTTCAAATCAAGAAAATTATGGTGGTCAGAGTTCTTCATTCTGGGAAGTTTTGAAATTCTCCTATGCTTATTAATGGTTTCAGGTGTCTCTTTGACTTCTTCATGGGGAATTGTAGACCATAAATATGTAGCATAAATGCCATGGGACATAAATGTAAGCTTGTGAGAAACCAGAAAAAAGCAGAGTGGGGAGGGCTTCTGCTCTGGGCTGTGAGCTTTGACCGACATATTGGCCATTTCATTTTCAAAACTTTTTCCTTTTCTAATTCAGGGCCATGCATCTGCCATTTTCTCAAGCAACAGGTTTTATCTCTAGAAAGTCAATGGGCCCTTGATTTTTCTCTTAGCTTTTTGCCTCCTTTTCTGTCTGCTTTAATGTGCGTGGTGCTATGAGTAATTGGCTAGTAATTGGATAAAAGATCTTGAGGGAAAAGCCACAGGTCATCCTTCTTGAAGAACTAAGTATCATTTTAAAAACTAGATTAGGAAGGAATGAAACTGAAGATCATTTACTCTGTGGTGTGAAATTTTAGTTCTGGAGTGTTTTGGGTTTTTTTAATTCTGAAAAAGAAACACCCTGACTTTTCACTTGCTTTGCCATCAAGCTGCTAGAGTAGATGAGCAAGTCACCGAGACAGGAGCATTTGGAAGTCCTCAGGTGTATGGGAGGCGCTAAAGGCAGGCAGGAGGGGCACAGTGCCGTGCTGCTCATCCCACTGGTTGCCTCGGAACAGGAGATCCAAGTAGGGGATGTGGGACACATTTTCCTTTAAGTGCCTCTTTTTCACTTAGCTTTTAAAGTTACTCTTCTTTTTCCCTCATCCCAGAGGGGCTCTCTCTTTAACTCATGTGTGGATTTAAAATCACCTTTGAGTTATGGCTAAAAAATTATCATCCAGTATTTAGTTCTGGGGAAGAGAAAACTGTGGCTCTAGACTTGAACTCCTCTAACTTCCATACCTTACTGTAACATCCCATCCATGCTGGGTTGAGTTCATGGAGCCTGTATTCTATGAGGTCTTGTAATATCCACTCATCTGTGAGTGAGGCATGTGAGGGAGAGGCAGGAAAAGGAGTAACTCCTCTAGAGGTCCCACCCCATCTTGCCATGGCCAAGTTCTGTTGGACGTTTAACCTCTTGCCATCCCTGCTAGGCTTGCTTCAGTGAGGAGCTCTCTCCAGAGCAAGGCAGTGTGAGCAACCTCATTAGTTCAAAACACAACTTTGCTGTTTGACTCTAGCCTGGTCTCTGGATATTTGGTGGAAATATAGCCAGAATCAAACAAGTCATGCTGTCTAGTATGGTGAAAGGCTTTTTGTCATGGATTTATGTAGGGACCAAAGACTGAATGCTCAGCCTCTGTGCTTATCCTTCCATGGACCTTGGGAAATAAGCATGTCTCTAGCTCTGCTATGCCAGAGAGCTAGAAATTTAGTCTGGTTCAACCCACACGTGCTAGCATCTTTTTAAAAACTTCCTGAGGCCAGTCTTCTGTGAGGTAGACTTTGAAGGCCTGATGTCCAAGACCTTGTGTGTGATGTTTTCATAAAAGTACGTATCTTTGGTCTAAAGTGTCTTCTTTTAATAAAACACTAGTGAAAATGTTGTAGTATGACCAGCTCTGAATGCTATAGAACTGCACATGTGCACATGTTCTGGATGCCAAATGAGACTGTATGTATGGTGACTTATATGTAGATAACTAGAATTTTATATAAAGGGTCCGCAGGCATTTTAATGTACCTATAACCAGCACTCTGAATCCCTGGCATTGTTACTTGATTTAGGGATGTTGATGCCTGCTGCTTCTCTCTCTGCCTCTTTGAGGTACTCCCAACCACCTTACTGCAGTCTTGGAAATTTCAGTGCAATATAGAGAAACACATATGGATATATACAGATTATATATAGGATGTGACTATAAAGCAGTTAGACTACTTTTTTTGTCTGTCTGGGGAAGCCATCTCATTACTTTGGAGTCAAATTATACCAAGAATTTGAAATGTGATTGGCTGGCTTAAGCCAACTCTTGGTCATGCTGGATTTTCAAGTCCGTGTTTTCTTACTCCAATTCTTAAGAGACTTTTTGTTCACTTGGGTTTGTTCAAATTGAGACTTTTCCCCAGTTATCTTTGTACTATCTCATGTTTGCATATCTTTCTACATTTCTGTGCCCAGGAACAAGAAAGTCTACCTGTAAGGAGTTTCACAAATGGAAAATTAAAACCTAATATTTAATACTGTCAGTTCTCTCATGTATATACTAATTTATCTGTGAGTGTAATACTTTATTAAATGACAAAAATGATTCTTTCTTCATTTAATGAAGTATTGAAGTATTTTCCACATCCTGGAAAGTCTATAAACCAGTATAGAATGATTGAAATTTTAACTATTCTTCAGGGGCCAAACTGAAATCTTTTCCACTGGCAGATTCATTTTTCAGGGCTGTAGTGACACAAAGTAAAAATTTGCTTTAAACTATCATGTCCATTACATAGCTAGATTTAAAAACATAAGAATAAATGTTAACATTTCTAAGCAAAAAGTATATTAACAGTGACCTTTGGTTACCTGGAATAGCAAGAAAAGCACACATAGTTGAAATCCATAGATAATCAGTGTTTCAGCTTTTCTATCAAACAGTTGATTTATTTCTTCTTCCTCCCTCCCCCTTTCCTGCAAGCACCTCCTTCTTAATGGGTGCGGCTAATGAGTAGGTAGAAAAGAAAAAGGAAGAATCAAGGAGGGGCTGGAAACCAGCAAATATATAAGCAGCTCAGTTAGCTGTAATTGATCACTTTGACGAGAGCTGTTGAATGCTGAAATCAGGGCCCACGGATGGTAATCCTGAGTGTGTTACCCTTCACTCCTCTGCTTCAACATAGTTTCCTGCCCTGAGTTCTGTGTAGGCTTTCCCTCCTATAACCACCAAAGAACTCTTGGCACCTATGGGAAGAAGAAGCAGAGGAAATCCCATCATTTGAACACATTTCTCTGGCTCTTGACAAATACTTGCTTTTCCTCTATTCTTGCAGGAGCCTTATTTTTTCCCTTGGAAATACCTTTTCCAGCCATACAGTTTGGCATGTAAGAAAGGTTGAATTATCTTGTAGGACTATGTTGGTCTTAATTTGATAAAGCCAATTTGTTTTTATGTGGTCTTACAGATGTTTAGAAAGTAGCACAAGTTACTAAATTGTCTACCTGCCAGTACTCTGATGTAGCACAAAAAGCCATTTCCTTAATCATCATTGTTCTGACACTGAGCTCCAGGATGGCTGAATATTTATGGTCCCATGGTCATAAGCTCCAAAAACTGATCACTGTTAGCTTAATTGCCCTGGTTCCCCAAATACCTCAGGACTCTAGGAGTATTGGGAGGGCCTGTGGTAGGCTGGGTAGAGTTCTGTGACCTCCACGTGTGTGCTACCAGATCATGCCTGCCAATGGTGTTCCCCTAAGAAGGTCATTTGATTCCGTGGAAAGCAACCTCTCCTCTTGTCTGGTGTTGAATGAAGTTCTGAATTGTGCTTCAGAAGTGGTACCATCGTTTTAGTATAATTTTCATGTTTTTATTTTTATTTTTTACTTTTCAGAAGTTTCTTAAGGGCCCTGCTTAGTCAGTGTACAGGGTGAGTCAGAGGCAGTTTCACCAAGCTGTAGTCATTGCTGTTTTACTAGTTGCACATTTAGAATACAAAGGAGGCATCAGAAACACACTGACGTTCTCTAAAGCCACTTCCTTGTACACAGAGTCTGAGCAGGGACAACGCCAGGCATCCCCTATAAAGGCACCTGCCAGTGAGGATTTTACTGGAAGAGCATAAGCAAGAAGAGAAGCCGCTCTCATATGCAGTCTCTGAGGGTTAGCCTGGGCTTGGCTCTTCGTACAGGGGTATGCGTAGGCCACATACGATGCTTGCCTTACTTTAAAGCTATTTGCCCCAGTCCTGTTAAATAGTGTGGAAGTCCTTTTGCAGTCTGGTGTGCATGCCATATGATCAGGACAGCTTTTCCACCTTCCCCAGTTTCCTACAAGCAAGTAGGAAATATAGTGAATTTACCCTAAAATGTCCAATCTGTATTTATGTACCTTGTCAGTGTTTTGCTGTTGGTTTTCTAAAACAATCTGATCAATAAATCTTATCCAAATCTATCTGGTTCAAGGCCACCTTGATTGTCTGACAGCAACTTGTGTGTGAGTTCACCTACCTATGACCTAAGCATCAGTTCCATGCACCTTCACCACCCCTTTTCCACCCCATCAGGGTCCACTTTTCTCTATAGTACCTTGTGAGTCATCCCCCTTCCACCCCTACTGCTGTGGGCCCCTTCTCTCTGCTCACCATCCAGAACTCCTGGACACAGGGTAGTCCCTCAGCAGAACACTGTTTGCTCCCTCCAGGACCTCAACGAGGAAGTGACTGTGGGGTAGGTCTCACTTCCTTTTACTCTATATTCCCCAAATCATCACCAGCTGAGTTTGTGTATGGATTCACATGGGGTCCTTTGGAGATGAAACCACAGTTCCTAGTAGTTCCTAGTTCTAGCCTTGGTATTGCAGATGCTTCCCTTTCCAGAACCTCTGCTTTGTGTTGCTTCATCCTCTGATAGAATCCCCTCTCCCAGCAGTATTTTTTCCCAAGTCTGTTTAAGTCTAGAATAGGTGTGGACATTCCAAGTCTCGTCACTTTTAAGTCCACCCATCCAGAATTGCCCAAATGCCTCTTTTGTTTTTCAGCATTTCCTTTGACAAACTATTGAATGAAATATGCCTTCTTGGGACAAATGATCTTAAATATTATAATATAAATCTACAAAGAGGAAAAGGTACAATTTCTACCCCTTAATTAATTTGTAAGACTTCCCAGCCCACATTACAGCTAATATTGTATATTTATTATGCAGAGCAGTCTCGTTTCCTTTGGTTTATTTTTCTGGCTTCTAAAGTGTATTCCCCTCAGACAACAGGAATAAGAAATGGAGCCTATCTGTACTTTTTAAACTTTAGACCAGCCAGAGCTTTGAAATTAATTTTTGTTTGTATCTGATTCACTTCTTTGATAAGACCCATCTTAGCTTGTGGGGAGAGGTTTCAGGGGCTTAGCTGGTTTGGGTTATTTTGTTTTTCCAGTTACATGTATAAAATTCTAGTTTGTCAAAGTGCTATTACTAAAGCTATTATAATGAACAGTACAACTACATTCTGTGCAGTTAATCTCCTGCAGTAATTGCTTGCAGGGAGAGGACATTGATAAAATCATCCAGTCTCCACACTGCCTTCAAATGAAAGACACAGGTTCCAGGCCAGCGCAAGACCACTAGTCTTCTACAGTAATGGAAGTGTTCTATATTTGCACTGTCTGATATGTGGTAGTTGCTGGCCACTGGCCGCTGAGCACTTCAGATGTGGGTAGTGTGACTGAAGATCTAAATTTTTTATTTAATTTATTTAAATGTAAGTAGTCACCTGTGGCTAATGGCTACCTAGGAGTGCAGTTCTAAAAAGAGATGACCTGGAGAGTTGGAAGACCAGGGCTCAGCTTGTGGCTCAGTCCGTAATAGTTCTATATGCAATTTGTTTTTCTTTGGGCCTTGGTTTACTGACCTGTCAAGTGATGAAGAGGCTGGCAAAGATATTTTCCAAGGTCCCTTTCAGATCTGATATTCTGTGATTCTGACTGAAGGCCTGCAGCAGCACTGGGATTGGTCTTGAGTTAGCTCTTCACCTTGATCTTGGTGTTAAAGCCATTGATGCTACCCAGATGGTAGGCCTACTGCAAAAGTTCCTTAGGGAGAGCCACAGTAAAGGAAACCACGTGTAGTGCAGGCTCCCAGTGAAAGTGCTGGAAGTGGAGTACAGAATGGAACAAGGCCAGCTGCCAAGCCCACTCATGACCCACTGGTTTTCGAACCATGAGGCATGGGTGTTAAAAATACAGATTTCTGGGCCCAAACTGCAAAGATTATGTTTTAGAATCAACTCCTCAGTTGATTCCAATTTAGCAGGTTTGTTGCATTTGGGAATTCCTGTCTCACAGTTGCACCTCTGCCTGGGGCTAGACAAGATGACAGAGAGACCTCCCTACCTTAGTGGTCACTGTCATACTAATTGCCCAGGAGAGAACCAAAGCAAAGGCCAGAATGAATGCTTCCCAATCCTTGCCCTGTTAGGACTCAGTGTAAAGATGGCAGACTGTCCACCCAGGATGATCTCCTCATCCTCGTGGAGGACCACTAAAATAATAGTAAGATGACTTTGGTTTTCCTTTTCCCTAAAAGGGGGCTAATAAGAGGAACCTATCTTTTGATGTTACTGTGTGGCTTAAATGAGGAGATATGAGTAAAATGCTTAGAAGGATGTCTAGTATGCAGTCAGCGTGATTAGGTATTGACTATTGCTCCCTATAGTGGATAGAACAAGAAATAAAGATGAAGTATTAAAAATTAAAAGTTAACCAATAAAAAGCTAAATATAAGATGAGGCAGGGGAGGTGGGGTGATGTGAGCTAAATCCTTATCTTCCACAGCAGGAGGGTAGCAGAATGTCTCAAATTGAAGCACTAACCAGGAGAGCAGATTAGAGAGGGAAAGGTAGGCATCCAAAAAAACATCCAAAAGAGTGAGATGAGCCAAAAGCAGTGTGAAACAGGTTGACAGGTGAGAAGGGCTGCAGCAGGGACTGCTGGTTTTTTAAGTACATTCCTGGGTTTTGTTTGTTTGTTCCTTTTTTCCCCTTGATAAAACAGAGCCCTTCACAGCTCTTTTGATTTAGCTTTTTAGGACATTGTGAATCTGGGTCACTTCTGACCAAATCAGGCTGAAAAAGACTGGGTGATACTTATATTTTGAAGTTCTTCATTGATTCAGATGTAGCCTGACTGGTATTTGGGAATCTTTGACTTAAAAGCCAATCTTGGAAGCTAGTAGAAGGAAAAAAAAATGCGGGAAAGAGAGGGAATTTTAAAAAATGACACAATCTCCCAATGTGTAACTGTGGTTTTACCCTGTTGCCCAAAGCTCATTCCTCACCATCCTGTCCATTCATAAAATCAAGCAAGAACATTATTCCAAGGAAGAGGCTTTTTCCTGCATACACTCCACAGGGACGTGAGAGGAGGTAGAGGGTTTCTGAGTGATATATCAAAGCTGACCCAGAAAATCTGCCCCATTCCGCACAGGCCTCGGGGTCTAAGTCTCAAATGCAACAGTGAGATACTTTTCTCAGCTTCTCAAACACGGAAGTGTGTCCTAGCTTCTCTCCAGCAGTCAGTTTGGCAAAAGGGCCTCAGCAGCTCACTAGGAAGGTACAAAGAGCCTCTCAGTCAGGAAGGACAGCACCCAGTGCAGCCCATCCCAGGGCTAGGGAGGAGAAAAGGGACATTGGGAGCCCTGGCCTCTATTTCAGGACCCCACACCAGGCCAGGAGCTTTAGAGCAGTATTGTAAATGGCAACTGTGAAAAGAAGAGAAAGCAGCTGTTATTTAGTCTGTGTCACCTTAGAGGAGACACACTGGTCAGTTCATCCTTCTCAAACTTCGACCTTTAAAAGCTGTTCTGCTACTGGAGCTGAGTGGCTCTCCCCATGGCTGCAAAGGACGTTTTCAAAATCTCCCCCACTATGAGGGAGCAAAGGTACTTGCTCTATCAACGCAAAGGAAGACTGGGGTCTTACTTGCTTCCAAAGCCTCATCTGGAGGAAAAGGTAGAGTGTGACTAAGACAGCCAAGATCAGATCTTGTTTCAGGATGTCAGCCTCTCCCCATGCTCCCCCTGCACTGCCCAGGCTCCCTTGAAAGTAAGAGGCCAGACTTGTCCCCCACAAAGATATGATCCATAAGAATGACCAGCTTGGAGGTTGTCAGAGTGGCGTGCATACACCTGAGGGGTGCACCTGGCCCACCACCACCACAGCACCCAGCCCCTGCCTCCTGCAGTGTCTGCCAAGCATATGCAGGGGTCCTTTTCTCAGCAAACCTGTGTTGGAATGTAAAGCTAGAGGTCTCACCCCACTTCACAGATTAGTAGGCCAAGACAAGACAAGTGACTTGCCAAAGGAGTCACCCAGATCCGCAAAGCCCTGGACAGGGAGGGCACGGCCGGGCCAGGCTGAGAAGACCGTTTTCGGGGACGCATCGCAGGGCCTCCTGGGGCCGGGGTTGGGGCAGACAAGGCCTGGGATGCGACGGGAAGGGCGGTGCCGGAACATCTGGCGGCCCCGCCGGGGCTACAGCGCCTCCAGCCCGGAGGGTCAATCACCGCCTCGCACGCCACCCGGCGGGGCCTGTGCCGCGCGAGGCCGGGCGGTCAGGGCCAAGCTCCTCCACAGACGGTGGCCTCGTGCTCGCCTTCAGGCGTCTTGAGGCGCCGTCTGGGCGGCTTCTCTGACTCCCCCTAGCCGGGAGCCCGCGGAGCTCCGCTCAAACCCGAGCGCCGGCGTGCGCCGCTGACGGGGCGCAGGAGGCAGCAGGGAAACGGCCCTGCCTGCGGGGAGCTTCCGTCAGGAGGGAGCAAACCAACCAGCTGTGGAATAACTAGGAGCTGGTTTCCATAGCAGAGTCGGGGAACATCTCTCTGAGGACGCCATGAATGTGCACCAGGAACCATAAAGGTATGAGGAAGAATGTTACTACATCGGAGACCAGAACATTCCAGACAGACACAGAACCCAGCTCCTGGCGTCTCCTGGAAGGGGGAGAAGCCATGTGGCGGGAGCAAGGCGAACCCGGGGGAACAGGCTGGGAAGCGAGGAAGGAGAGGCAGGCGGGGCAGATCCTGAAGAGCTGGGCAGTTTGGTGTTATTGTAGGAGCAGTAGGAAGCTTTCAGCCAGGAGGAGCACAGGACGGGCCCTCCGGCTGCCGCAGAGGGTGCAAGAGGAAACGGGTCCCTGGTAGGACATGGCAGTGATCCAGGCAGGGTGAAGCCATCTGGGCCAGGGCACAGAGCAGGGTCGGATTTCCGCTCCCATCCCTTTCCTCAGGGCGCCATTGTTTAGTCAGCAACTGCCCAACTCTGAGCAGAGGCCCAGCCGGCCCGGGCAGCACCACAAAGGCTTTGCTGATAACTAGCGCCCACAGGGGGGTATACGGGACCGGAGAGCAGGGCCAGGCTGGTGTGGAACCCGGCTGGGTGGGGGGTCGGGCGGAGCGGCCTCCAGACCCCCGCGCTAGGGCCGCCCGAGGACCGGGCCCAGAGCCCCACGCCCGCTCTGCGGGCCCCCGCGCCTAGCGTGAGAGGCGCTTAGGCCAGGCGGGCAGGGCCGGAGTGAGACACACACTCTCCCCCCTCGCACACACACACACTCCCTCTCACACACTTTCTCCCCCTCTCTCACACACTCTCCCCCCTCACACACACACACACACACACACACACACCGCTTCCACTCACACACACACACTCCCTCCCTCTCACACACTCTCTCCCCCCTCGCACACACACACACACACACTTCCTCTCTCTCAACCGGAATGATCTGGTTTAGAGCTGCTGCCTTTCCCTCCTCCGTCCCCCGCCTACGACCCTCCCTCTCCTTCAGCGACAGGCTGGTTTTTGCTGCAGTAGCTGACCAAGGGAAACGGGGAGGGAGGAGGGAGGAACGCTCTGTTTCCATGGCAACCCAGAGGGCAGCCGATCGGGCTCTCTCAGATGCGTGACTGACTTCAGGGGGAAGAAAAGGCTCACTAGAAAAACCACGGGAAGAAGGCCTCTTCAGCGCGCCCCCGGTGGGGGAGGCGGTTCTGGGGCACAGCGCGGGCCTGGATGGGGAGAGGAGGGGAGAGAAGAGCCAGGCACCCTCAGCGGGGTGGCAGAGGGGCATGAGGGCTGGGGACGCACCAGGGAGACCGCAGATGCTACTGTGACAGCCCCTGCCCTGTCGCTCCATCCCCACACCCAGGGAGCAGAAAACAGACGTCAGAAGCCTCCCCAGGCTCGCCCCGGTTTGTGCCTTTCCAGACAACCCTTCAGTGGGGGCAGCCCAGCCAGGCGGTTAGCCCCAGGGTTGGATCCAAAGCCCCGGGGTCAAAGACAGCTTTGGTCTGGAACCGAGAGGCCCCCAGTTCTCCCGCTGCAGGGTGGGCTGGGGTCACTGCTGCCCCTTCCATGCTCCCCTCAGAGGCCTCCCAGGCTCTCCCTGATCCTCGTTCAGACACCTCAGTAAGACACCATGTCTGTGGAAGTCATCCTTTTGCTGAAAGTTGGGGGGTGGGGAGTTTGGCAGAATGGAAGAGCTCTTGTACAGGATTATGGGTGTAAGGTCACAGAGGGGCACCCCCTCACCCCTACAGAGAACAAGGACTGTCCATTTTTCACCTGCCACTATCCAGCTGCCAGCTGCAGCCCTCCCACCCACTGGGGGCTTCTCTCAGGAGCAACGTGAGGGCATTAGAAACCTCTTCTGGTTTCCAGTCTTCATGTAAGATTCATCAAAAGCTCGCCCCACCTCAGGAATCACCTAGCAGCTCCTAGAAGGAGGTTTTCCCTTGCTGTTAAGCTCTCACCTGTGTTCACAGGTGTGGGAGAAAATTCCGGACAGCAGTGGGAAGTTTCCTGCCCTCCCAAAGCAGAAAGTACCTGGCTGGCGCTTCCCTTGGAAAAGCAGCAGCACTGACACCCCGGGGGAAGTAGAGGAAGGATGCTCTAACCCCAGTTTCCCCAGGTGTATGGAGAATCCTGGCAGTGGGGGCCTCAGGGCAGAGGAAACGCTGGCATGTGTCCTGCCACACACCCTTCTCTTTAGCATGGGCCCTCAGATGCCAAGGTCTGGCTGTAAGACACCCTCAGGGCAGAACTAAGAGGTGCGAGGGGAGGCCAAGAGAGGTCGGGAACAAGGCTTACAGACCTGCTTTTCCCGCACAAAACACCCAGGTGTGGCAAGATTACTCAGCTCTTTCCATGGCCCCATGGATTCCAAACACCTGCCACTGCCCCTTTGCTCACCCCATTCCAGCACCTCCTTGCAGTTCCTTGACAGTCAGGCTCTCTCCCATGGCAGGGCCTTGGACCTGGCTGTTCCCTCTGCCTGGAAGGCTCTTCCTCCAGTATCCATATGGCTCCATCTCCCAGCTCCTTCAGTTCTTTATTCAAATGTCATCTCAATGAGGTAGAGCCAAGCTAGGATGAGGTGAGAGAGACATTGAGGCCTCTCTGACCCCTCAATTTAAAATTGTCTACTGCCACCCTTACCTCCCCACCTCCCACTGTATTCCCCATCCTCTTCCCAATGACTGGAACACCATCTCACTTTGTATTTATCTTGTTTATTGTCTGACTTCCTTTATTAGAATGGAAATGCCATGAGGGCAGGAATCATATCTGTCCTGTTCTTGCTTTGTGTTTTCCCCAAAGCTATAACAGAGCCTGGCACATAGTAGTGCTCAATATACACTGCTAAATGGATGGGAGGTACATGGATGGACAGATGGGCAGGAGGGTAGGTGGAGAGGTGGGTGGATGGAATGGTTGGGAGATGGAGGGGAGGATGGGTGAAGAGGGGCTGGCTGGGTGGAGGGTAGGTGGGCTGATGGATGGATGAGGCCACAGGTTCATTAGGCTTTGTCCTTCACCTGTTCTCAAAACAAGTGAAACGGGAGCTGCAGCCTTACACGACCTGACAGAGCTATCTAACACTCTTCTGGTAAGGCCCTCATAGGATGTACAGGACTTACCATTAAAAAATAAAAGAATAAAAGTAACTTTTAAAAAGAACGAAGATGGACACTGCTATTTCCACTGGGTGTGGTAGCCCCAGCAAGCTCTAAGATTCCTTCTCCACAGCAGGGTTGATGGCATGATTGGAGTGACTAGACTCACCTGAGGTCCAGGTGCCAGTCCCCTGAGAAAGCAGGGCAGAGGGCAGTAGCCCAGGTGTGCCCCCTGCCCCTACCCCATGCTGAGGACTTTTAGGATTGCTCAGGGTGGGCGGCCATGAGGCAGCTCTCAGTGGGCTTTGAACCCAAATGGGAAGTGCTGCGAGGTCTCCAGCACCCAAAGACTCAGCAGTGCAGTGCGTTATGGGAAGATTCACTGCAGGGCTTTGGAGATGGCAGTGGGGAGAGGGGAGGGACAGCTTCTTATAATCACACTAGCTTTTCTCTCAGGTAGGGAGCCTTAACACCTGCAACCAGGGGCTCTGAATGTCCCTCTGCTTCATGAGGCTACCATTTTTCCTCTCATTGGAGCAAAGTCCGCTGTAACTGCCTGGCAGCAGCAGGTTCTCACAATCCGGCAGTCAGAAGCCCCACTTGCAGCATGAGTCACCTTCGATTTCCTGCCTGCCTGCCTCTTTCCTGTTGGACCTGATACATTCAGGACAGCTTTTACTGCTTTTGGCAAAAAACTGCCATTAAGATTTACAGAGCCAAAAGTTGGTACGATGTAATCTTCAGAGTAATTTACACAGTAAGTTTCAAAAGATGAAAATTAGCATTTCAGAAGTAATTTCATAAAAGGGGTTCTCAGATTAATCACTGTCAATTTAACAGTGGTATCTAACAATCACTTTGCTTTCTTGGAATCAGCAATACAGAGGTATAAAAATGGCTGTGTCAGTAAATATGTTTTGGGCAATAGATGTGGGAGAAGTCTCATCAGAATTACCCCAGTGGAATGTCTGGCGTGGGGTCCATGTCACAGAGAGAAAATAAGAAAGGGAAAAGCTGCGGGAGCATCTGAGGGTCCTGAAGGCCCTTTGGGTATCTCCTGGTGGAGGCTTGTCTGAACCCGCTGGGTGGAGGCTGACCCTACAATGACACGTCATTATCTCCCAGGGCCCACAGTGTGTGTACATTAGGGTTCACTTGGTGGGGTACCTGCTATGGGTTTGGACAAATACAATGACATATATCCACCATTACGGTGTACAGTGTCTTCACTGTCCTAAAAATCCTCTGTGCCCCACCTCTTCATCTCAGAATTCTCCCTCCAACCCTTGACAACCACTGAACTTTTTACTGTCTCCATAGTTTTGCCTTTTACAGAATGTTATATACTTGGAATCATACAGTATGTAGCCTTTTCCGATTGGCTTCTTCCCCTTAGTAACATGCATTTATGTTTCTTCCATGTCTTTTCATGGTTTGATAGCTCATTTCAGTTAAGTGCTGAATAATATTCCAGTGTCTGGAAATAACTACAGTTTATCCATTTCTATTTTTTCTTTAAAAAATATACTTTTAACACTGGCTCAAGGCAGAATGTGAAGATATGAGAAATCTAGGTAGTAGGTTGTGGGGAAGTTGGTGTTCCTATGGCCAGGATCCTCACTGAACTTAAACCGGCTGATGATGTAACTGGTCTGTTGCTAGGCTACCACTTCCACACCGTTAGGCAATAAGCTATTATTGTGCTATATAGAGAGCTCGGCCCAGTGCTCTGCGCCGAGGCAGAGACACTAGTGCTCGACCTACCGCTGGGTGAACAAGCGGGGTAATAAACCTTTCACCCCAAAGAACGTTTTGCTGTCGGTTTCTTTGGTCACCTTGAATCCATAGCAAACTTGCCCGGGGCTGAAACCCACTGGCAAGACATAGGTACAAGAGTATTCTTAAGACTTTCTCTTAAAGAATTTAAAAGACTCAGTTTCTTTCTGCTGGGAGAGGCTCGAGCCTGGAGCTGCAGGGGCTGCATGGCCTCCACTTGAGGAGAGAACAGGCCAGCGGGCAGGGGGTCTCTTTACACAATACCTGGCTTTGGGTCTCAGCAGTTCTACTTAGAATGTGATCTTCTGGGCCTTACCTGCCTCCCCTCTAAAATGAGAAAACCCACCCTCGAAAGGTTTGGAGAATTAAGTCCAAGAGGAAAATTGGGGTGAGCTGGAAAGTGCCAGAGTGTCAGTCAGAGTTGGGTTAGCTCCCTCCTGGGCAGTTGATGCCACATCAGCAGCCCAGGAGAAGCTCCAGCCCAGCCGTGGGAGCCGCACCACCCACCCAGTGGCCAACCACCATCCCTGTTCCCACCGAAAGCCCTTGCTGACCTTCTGAGGACCCCTCTCCTGGCCACTTCTTGTGCCTCAGGGATGGTGCTCCTCCTCACTGCAGATGGGCCACCCTAACCTTTGTGGTCTCCCTGGAAGGATGACAGCAGTTCCTTCAGAAAAGGCGCCGGTGGCCATGACTTCCAGGGCCTGCATGTGGCGTCTGACCAAGTAGAAGGTGGGGAAACTTCCATGGCTGTGGAAGAAGTTTCTACAGGCTTCCATAGACTGGAAAAGGAGTCTGAGGAGGAGGGATGGTGAGAGGAGGGGGGAGCCAGCCAGGCTGTTCAAAGCTGCAAGCGTGCCCTTGAGTTGGGAGCCCCTTCCTCCACACCCCTCTTAGGGATGAAGGGCCCAAGCCCCTTGTCACAGTGCTTGAGTGCAGAGCCGGGGCTCCAGCTCTGGGTCAGTCCTGCCTCCTGGGAGTCTTCCGCTTTGTGGGAATTCAGGGGCTCCCTCTCAGTGGCTCCCTGAAAAAAGGATGGCCAGCATGAACCACCAACTTGTTTCCCTCCTCGACTGTCAGCCAGTGGGCAATTTGCTTGCACCCCGTCTTTCCTTCACTGATTTCGGTGTAGGTTCTCCCCATGAGAGCAAGATGGCTCCAGGAAGAGGACTGGTAAATCGTAGACGTGGGCTTGGAGGAAGAATCTGACCACTTCTCTTGTCTTTTCAACCCGTGTAATTTATTTCCTGCTTGTAGTCTTTTCCACATTCCTTCACTGTGAGCTCTCTCTGGTGCCTTGAACTGTCAACTCTTCCCAAAGATGCCATGTTGGAGTTTTTGGCCTGGCATAGACAATAGAGGAGAGTTGCTTTGGAGTAGAGGCAGTGGGATGCAGGAAACAGGTATTTTAGATATGTGCTTTTTGGGGGCACAGCTTTTCTTAACTTGAGAAATAATTTTTTTGTAAAATTGGATCCTAAAATGCTGTAATCGCTCAGTCTTCCCCGGAAGGGAACTCAAGCCCAGGTGGTGTGATCCATTTCCCAGGCACTCTGGCAAGGTCACGGGAAGGGCCAGCTGGCAGCTTTCTCATTATTGTAGAGTTATTTTATTCTTTAACATTCAGTTGATTAAAGTCCTTCAACCTCAGGAGGCCAGATGGAAGCCAAATAATACAGCCTTTTGGTTTCCTTTTAATGAGATCAAGATTGAGAGAGGACCCAGATAGGCCAGAGATGGAGAAGCGTCTGCTGTGTGCCCTGGGGCTCCCTGCCAGGAGGGCTGGTGAGCTATGAATCTTATCCTCTTCCCTGCAGGGAGTATCAGTCCCTATTTTCCAGAAAACTCTAGTATTGGTTTCTGTAGGACTTTGTGCTTCACGGGTTTCAATTAAAATTTGACTTAGCTTGGGGGGCAGGGGAGGCTATGAAGCCTGTCAAGGCATTTGACCCTGAAAGCGCCCAGATCCTCCTGCTCCCCCAGGGGGTTGCTTGGCATATGGGGTGAAGGGGGGCACTGAGGATGTGCTGTGCCTCCCCCAGACGCTGCTGCCTGGGAACTAAGGATGCGATGCAGCTTCAGGTCCTGCTTCCTGCAGAGCTTCGAGCAGCTCGGTGCAGCAGGGCCCCCCACTTCTGCTGCTCTCGCCCCCACAGCTGCAGGATGGCCGCCCACTGCACTAGGGCCTGTCAGGAGCTGCCGCCTCCTGGTGGTCATTAGTGAAGGGGGTGAGGGAGGGCGGGCCAGGCCGGGCAGGTCATCTCAGCCAGGTGTGCATCCTGAGGAGGCAGCCGCAGGTATGCGGGCTTTGCCGGGAAGGGCCACGCCACACCCTGTGACTGCCACCGGCCGCTTCATCTCCCGGGGTCCTCTCTAAGGTGCCGCCACTGTATTTAGCAAGTAGTTCAGCACTGGCTGTGTCCAGAACCCCAACATGAGACCCTGAGGACCCAGAAGGGTAGCAAAGAAACAGAAAAAAATGTTTGCTCTCAAGAATATTTTTAAATGGTCAACTACCCACAACATGGCCTGAGAACAAAACCAACCCAGTGGTGGTGCATAAACCACAAGGTTTCAAAGGATGGGGCTGGTGGGTACTAAGCAGAGGTGAGATCCAAAGCTCAACTATGCCCTCAGGAGATGTTTGCTACCAGGTGTAGATGGCCACAGCTTCACGCACATACATAGGCAGCCCACACTCACAGTGCTCCCACATACAGGTGGGGTATTTGTGTGCACGTACCTGTGATGCCGGGGTTCTTGTTCATGAAGCCCAGAATGAGCTTCACAAATACTCAAGGTAGGAGAGCAAGGTACAGGCTTTTATTTAGAGATAAAGTGAAATGACAAAGTTCCTGGCTCATGCCAGGAGGGGACAAGAGAGCCCGGGGTGGTGTGTTGTCTAGGGGGTTTTATAGGCAAATGAGGATTTTTCGAGAACATGAAAAAAAAAGGCTTAGGGGTGTGGACTTGTACCACCTGCCCTGCCTTCAAGGTGGGCTGGGTTGTTCTCTGCTTGCTAGGGCTGTTTACAGTGAAGTCACGGGTTATACTGAGATACCCTTCTTTATTTGTGAAATATTCAAGCATTCTAGGCCAGGTTGCTCCTGGCCTTTTGACCTTTAACTGATCTCACTGAAGATGTCTATATTCCTAGTCTGGTATCTTGATCCTGAGAATTAGTGTGATCTTGACTTTGCATAATGCTTAACACAGAGTTTCAAAAGAGACTTCTTGTCCATTGTTATATTGCTCTGACTGTAAATATCCCACCCTGCCTTTTCTGGAGGCCCTCACCCTATTCTGTCTAAGCCCATGGTCCCTGTCTCACCTGGCTGGATCAGTGGCTCTCAGACTTGAGTGTGCAGAAGAATTATCTGAGGACCTTGTTTAAGAGTGAAAATCATTAGGCCCCAACCCTAGAGGCTCTGTTTCAGTAAACTGGGGTGGGCCCACATCTGCACTTTAAGTAAGGCCCATGAATAATTCTGCTGTAAGAGGAACTGTGAACACACTTTGACAATCACTCTTTTCAGAGCTGAAACCAAGGCCCTTCCCTATAACAGCCTCAGAAAGGGAACAGTGAGGGGGTTTCCACTGTTTAAAGACTCCTACAGAGCAGCACCATCCACTGCCCGCACCTCCCCACACACACGGTACACCACATCAACGTATACGGTGCACACCACACACACCAGGGTCTGCCCACTCTGTCCTGGGCCCGGGTCTGTGCAAGGCTTATAACCTGTCATGTGAGGCAAGACGTGTTTGCCACCCACACAAGGCAGTGAGCAGGCAGGGGTCAGCACTGGCTCACTCCACGTGGTTTTGCGTTTTTGTTGTTAGAGACAAACTGCGTCATTGCCTCACACTGGGCAGAAATGGGAAGGCCCCAGGCTATTGTTCCTTTACCAGCTTTGCTGTGAAACAACTTCTTACCTTGGCATTGAGATTTATTGATCTCATTGTGATGACAGAGAGAGAGAATGTACACAGGGAAGGAGAGTGATCAGAAAAGGTGAAAGCACTGAACATATTAAGTGTTCAATAAATCCACTGACTGAAAGGCCAGGAAACTACAGTGAAGTGTTTAGCCAGATGCCTTCTTCTGAGGCCCTGAGGTCGGCACAAGATTGGATGGGCCCTTCTCTCTCCTAGAGCTGGTCAAGCAGAGGGGTGGCCTCCAGCTTCCTGGAAACATGCTTGTGCTCCCTGCTCCTCTTCCCAGCCCGGCCAGAGAAGCTTCTGGCAGGAGAGGGGAAATTTAAGTGACCACCACAGGGTGTGAAAAACTCCTTCATCCTGGGAGTGGATTGGCCCAGCTGTGGAAAGGCTGTCATCTAGCCTATGATATCCCAGTAAACTGCTGGATCCAGAGAGAAGCTTGGAAAAGACAGTGGAGGTTTTCTGCAGGGACCAGGAGGAGGAGAGGCCTTTGTTTACCTTCCTCCTTCTCCTTGCCCCTGACCAGGCATGTGTCAGCAACCTATGGGGAGGGCAGAATTTAGGAACAGAAGTTCCTCTCGGCTGAGTTGGGGGCCTACATCTGCTGGGAAGCACCACTACCCTGCAGGGTTCTATGCAGGCCCTCCACGCGGCTCCATCTCATCCACAGCTGAGGCCCTGTCCTCCACCTGGTGCGTGGGCCCAGCCTTCTAAGGGCCTCAGATGCTCCTCCCAGAACAGGGCTCAGTGCCAGGCCCACTGAGGTTCTGCCTTGGGGAGGAGGATGGCGGGGGGCGGGCACTGGACTCTGAAAAGGGTCTTCTAGAAATATGGGCCACAGTGCGAGCCTGTTCGGTGGCTGCGGGGAACCTAGGATGAGGCGGGGGGCTTGGTGAGCCACCTGCAGCTTCCAGCCTGTGATAGAGGATGAAAACAGTTGGGAGTTTTGCCCACAACTCTCCACCAGACAACAGGTCACCCGCCTAGGAGCCACACGGAGGCCAGGGCAGCAGCCATGGCCCTGAGAGGGCGCCCTTTCCTCTTGGGGTGGCGGCGCCCCCACCCACTGCTGCCTGGGTTTCTGCCCAGCTGGCAGGTTCTGTGCCCTGACCCCAGGGCAGTGCTGGGGCACCTTAGAAACCCGAATTCTCCAGTGTGCTGTGGGGCAGGGGAGGCACTGGGGCCCGAGGGATCTGAGGGCCCGGGGTAAGGGGGCCGTTGGGGGCGTCTGGGCGGCTCCGAAGGTACCTGGGGCAAGGAAGGCCCAGAGGCAGATCCCAGCACACTGGATTCAAGCCGGGGCAGGCGGGCTCCTGGCCCCCACCCTGTGAGGCCCCGCAGGGAACCTGGCCCCTTTCCCCGCGCCAGCTGCACCTCCTGGCACTAAGTCGGCACCCAGGAGAGGGTGTTGTGCACGCAGCTGCCAGGGGGACTGGATGCGTGACTCACTCCCTGCTTGCTATTCACTCTACTGTCCTCCGCTTCTCGTCTAGCACAGCCTTCCTTCCGCCTGAGAAAGGGGTGCCCTCCTGACACCTCACCGCCTGCTCCCCAGGACACGTTCATCTGCCCCCGCTGCTGCCCCTGCTCAGTGCACCTCCCGCACGGCCCACCCCAGCTCCAGCCGCGCCAACTTCCACCAGGATAACTGTCCTGCATGCCTGTCCCCACCCTACCCAGAGGCCTCAGGGTGAGCCCTAGGTGCCTGGGAGGCAGGCTGTGTGTCCGCCCTCTTGCTCCCCCCACGCTGAGGGGCAGAAATCCTGAGCGGATGTGTCGCTGGAGAGGGAGTATCAGAGCAGTGGCCAAGCTCTCCCATCGCAGGCCACCATTCAGCCATTCCATGACCACTGACACTTCCCCTAAAGGGAGCCAAGAACAGGTGACTCCTGGCTTAGCTCTGCTTTGACCAGAGGCTGGAAGAAGAGTCTAGACTAAGTACGCAATGGGAGGCATTGTCAAGAACGCCCAGAACCTGACTCTGCAGAGCCAGCCTGATGGCGACAACCGCCCGTGTGGCAGAGTCTGGAGCCACACTTCAGAGCGGACTCTGACACCAGCACCCAGCAGGATGCTGGGCACTCACAGGCCCTCTCTGGGCTTCTGTAAAATAAGCCACCTAGCTGTTTGATCCCAAGACCACTTCTAAGTTTTCTGAGCTATCACAAGGAAAAAAAAAATCTCACCTGACAGCTGAAGCAGCCTGCAAAGCCAGCAGTACCCCCATGTAGTGTCTCACAGCACAACCAGCTCCTGTCTGTTGTTAGGCTTAAATACTGGACTGGCCTCAGAGGCCTGCCACCACTGGACTGGCAGGTCATTCAGGGCCCTGCACTTGCTTTAACACTCTTCTGTGGTTGTCTTGCAATCCTTGATAATTTTGAACAAGGGGCCCCACATTTTCATTTTGCACTTGGTCCTGCAAGTTATGTAGCTGGTGCTATCCAAAAAATATTCAGAATGTTGGCCACAGGAAAGCAGTGTGGACGTGTCTCATTTTGCTGTATAGGATTTTGGTGTCTGGAATACAGAAATGTTGAATGCTTCATTTTCAGTGCCTGGGGAAGAGGGAGAGGGTCAGCCAATTAAGGCTGTGCTTGGTGAGAGTGAAATTGTCCACAGGGACGATGAGTCCTGTATTCACAGCAATTATTGTCCTTGGAGTCAGGCGCAGCCAAGGCTCCACAGGTTTATTCAGACATCTCCTGCAGCAACAGACTGCTACTGTTGTCTAGTATCCTCTCCATTTTCCATAGTGCTAGGATTTTTTAGCAAGCCATGGCAAACAAAAACTCCTTTTCCCAGATTCCTTTGCAGCAAGATGTGTGCCTGTGATTAAGTGTTGGCCAGTGGGATGGACCTGCAAGTGTCTACCGTCGTCCAGGAGCCTTCCTTCCTTAAGAAACAGTTGGTATGTGCTCTTTCTTCTGAGCTTTTTTTTTATAACAGCATGCTTTGCTATGCTATGACTTAATTCTCTGTTCACAAATATCCAGAGTTTCTACAAAGTCTGCAATCCTTAGCCTAGTACTTAAGGTCCATCTTTCCTTCCAGTTCCATCTTCCCTTGCTCCTCTAAATACATCTTGGATTCTTTGCAGTTTTCCAAAGACTGCTCTTCCTCTCCAGTCTTCATGTCTTGATTCTTGCTGCTTCCTCCTACTACTGAAATTCAATTGCCACCTCTCTCATGAAGTGTATCCTCAGCTCCTCATTCAGCAGAACTTTTTCCTTTGACCTATAAAATTGTTTGCACTTTTTCCTGCTAGACCTTTTCAATTGTAAAAGCAATATAACACTGAGAAAAGAACTGAAAATGGAAAAACAATCATCCATATTCCAATTTCAACAAGTGAGTTCATATTTGGATATTCTTTTCTAGTCCTTGGCGATCTGCATGCATATTTTTACATAACTGTAATCACAGTAGACATTCAAATTTGATTTGTTTTCACTTTTACTCAACATTGCCCCATCTTTCTACATAGTCTTTTCAAAATTATAGGAGTTTTAAAAAGAGGTTAAAAGTATGTCTACAAGTGTCTCATTCAAGGATCTAGCTTACAGAGTTGGTATACTATAACTTACTAAACCATTCTATCACTGTACATTTGGATGGGTTTTGTTTTTAGCTATTACAGACTAGAAGCTACTGAGGGAAAAAGAGGATGTCTTAAGTCTTCTCTGTATTCCTAGCACCTAGAAACTACTTAAATCAATTAATTATTGGATTGATGAGATAAGTGAATAAATGCACACAATGAACATCTTTAGGCATAATTATCTTTTTCTGTTGAATATTTTTATAGAATCAATGAGCCAGAGTATTAATATTTTTTTGCCGGGTGGGGGGAGTACTGCATATTGTGGCAGATCATATTATTCAAAAATGGCCAAATCAATGTATGTCCTATCCTACATGCTGTGATGTGGGACATCACTCCATTGAGAGGAGAGGTATATGTTCCCTACCCTTGAAACTGGACAGTTCTTTGTAGCTGCCTTGATCAACAAACAGAATGCAGTGGAAGAAAAACCTTTCAGGCCTACATTATAAAAGGTACTTTGCTTCTGTCCTACTTCCTCCTCTTTCGCAAGATACTTGTCCTTGGAATTCAGCCACCATGTTATGAGGAAGCTCAGGCCGCATAGGGAGGCCATTTCTGCCCACATTCCCAGTTAGGCTCCAGTCCATAGCCAGCATCAACTGATAGTCATGTGAATAAACAAACTTTAAGAAGATTCAGTGTTCCAGCCCCAGGCACTGTGGAGCAGAGAGGAGCCTTTCCCATTTTGCCCTATCTGAATTCCTGACCCATGGAAAGAGACACTGATTTTATTCTTTTGGGGTAATTTGTTATATGTGCAGCAGGAGTGACTGAAACACACATCTATTCCCATGTTATGTTCCATCTGCATTGACACCAACAGTGGAGGGGTGTAGCAGATTCACAACCTCAGGAGCCCTGGAGCTTGGCCTCTTTGTGGATACTTATCCCAAACTCTCTAAATCTCATCTCTATTTCTAAACTAAGTTCCTTGAGGGGATACATCACTGCATTTTTGTTCACAGTTCTTAGCAAACCCTTGGCAAATGCTTGTATGTATGTACATTTGTTGAAAGTATATACAATTAGGGTGTGCATTTATGACACTGACCTGGCCAGGAGACAGACTATCACCATGGAATAGGCTGAGGCTCTTGTGGTTTCCTCATCAAAGAAAGTGGATTCCAGAGAAGCAGCTCAGAAGACACACCTTCTAGTCTGATTTGACATATACTTGGAGAAAAATACAGTGTTTCAGGGAAGAGGATAATGATGTCCTGTGACTGGATCAGAGTGTTCGCAGCCTTCATACCCCAGTACAACTCCAGCTGTGAGGGCTTAAAAGATGCCACCAATATTGCATCCTACTGAGAAACTACTAGCAGATACGTATCTCAAAGGCTTTCCTGTAGCAACGTACATACTTTTTACTATTGAATCCATTTTCATAGAGCCTAACAAAGGAATTCATGGAAATGCAGAGTGGGCTCTCTGGCCTACCCTTCCACAAGTTTATATCCAACTGCCAATTGTCAGCGCCTTGCTTCTCTGCCACACTTGAGTTCATCAGCCAGAGAGCTCTCCATGGTCGTCAGCATGGAAAGCATACTCACGGAAAATTCCAGTCCAAAAAAGAAAAGGATTGCTCCTCAAATGAATTGTTTACTTAACCCAATCATTAATTCAACAGATATTTACTGAGGACCTAGTGCACTTGCTCTCAAGAACCTCAAGGAAGCCAGTCTTCAAAGCACCATCATTTTCAGGAGTTCCATCTATCTGAGACCTGCAGTTTTCCTCGGGTATTTGTTCTAGCAATGCACCACTGCTGCATCTGCCAGGATAGGGCCAGGAGGGCAAGCTAGCAACAGCAGCAGATCCCTCACCAACAGAAACCACTAGAGGTGGGGAGGGGGTATAGGGCTGTGAGGTGAAAAAGTAGCAACTCACTCAGAGAAACACGGTTTAAATTTCTGTGGCTACATAGAAAATAGTGTCTTATTTAAGAGATACCAGGATGTGGACTTTGCCTCCAAGTTCTATCCAAAGCACTTGGTCTAAGTGGAGTCTAACCACCACTTTAAAGTAGTTAACTCTGGGAATGTTCAAAATGACATTAGAAAAAACTTAAAGAACTCATGCAGAACATCTAACTGGAAGCAGAGCATTGTACTGAATTTACTTTTAAGGTAGTTAACTAACTTGACATGGAAGCCATGTAACGCCTTTTCCAACCTCCAGGTTTTGGGGCTGATGGCTTTAGTTCAGACTTCCTTCTGCCCAGTTTCACTTTCACAAGTTAGCGGGACTACTCTCTGGCCCTCAGGCTGTGCAGTGGATGACACCCCCCCCTCCTATCCCCCCTAGGAAAACAAGGGGCCTTTCTTTCGAGTTAGAGCTCAGTAAGCTAATGCCCGTATCCTGGGCCAAAACTATCACAGAGCTGCCTGATTCCACCCTTGGCACCATGTTTGGGGAAGGATCATGCCTGGCTGCTGCTCCTGAAGTTTTGCCCCCAACAGAGCAGATCACCACCTTCTGACTTTCCTCCTATGGGATGCCATTCATGAAAGCAGAGTCTGATTCAGGGTTGTTATTTTTTCCTTCTAGTTTAGAAACGGGAAAGGAAGGAGACCGGGCTTTCTTGGTAGACCAGAAAGCCCACACTTTGGATACAAGGGTGGTACTGTCTTTGACTGGGGAACAGCCAGGGCTGGTGTGGAGGGAGAGGGAGCAGGACGCAGAGCTGGATTGTAAGTCAAGGCCACGAAGACTGGTGTCTCAGCATGATCCAAGGACGAAATGTTGCTTTACAATGCCACAGGGGCCATTTCCTAGTTTTACACTAATGTGATTTTGAAAGACTTTTTTTTACATTTAAAAAAATTTTGGTATCATTAATCTACAATTACATGTGCAACATTATGGTTATTAAACTCCCCACTTCATCAGGTCCCCCCCACCAACCCCATTACAGTCACTATCCATAAGTGTAGTTGAGATGCTGTAGAATCACTACTTGTCTTCTCTGAGTTTAAAAGACTTTTTAAGGCCTTTTTTTTCTTACCTAAAAGCACTGCCATCCATTATTTTCACTTTTAGCTTCTCAATGATCTTGAGGTAGGAAAAGTATCTTTATCTTACAATCAGAAATCACTTAAGTGAAAGATTTCACCTGCCCCCATCAGTGACAGTGCTCAGTCATCCTATGTCTCAGCCCATCAGGCCAGTGGCTCTTTGAGCTAGACTGACTGGAATATTCATTTTGTTCTGGGGACATGAAAAGGATTTCCTTCTAGCTTTAAATTTCAACCACAACAGTGCCTGGGATTGTTTATGTGTGACTTTTCTATGAAATGTCTTTGGAGTCCCTGCCTTTATAGATAGACAGGGTCCTGGGTGCATGAGGCTGTTCTCCATACCCATCCTGCTGTATTGGACTCAGCTTCCTAACCCTGGCTGGCGTGCCAAACTCTGTAGAATCCAGAACCTGTCTCTCAGGTTGGTGCAATTCATTCAGCATGGAAATGGAATCACTGATGACTGTCCAGGAATGAGTTAGTGATGTGGCTCTGAGCTAGCCCAGCAGACTCAGCAGAAAGCCACTGGCATATCCAGTGAGACGTGGCAATGTAATTGGGCCCAAGCAGCACACATGCTGATATGTAATCCTTCTTATTCTAGGTGGGCAGACAAGCCCCAGCACAGACCCTTCCCCAAAGCCTCCCTGCCAAGAGCCCAGCCGCTTTGCTGCTTATCTTCTTGCACTTTAGCTCCACCTGTGGTGCAGCAGCTGTGACTGAAGCCACCCAGGGTGACGAGTGAGCCAGCAGCCTCTCCCAACCCCTCACACTGGACCCTGCAGCATATGGGACGTGCTGCTGATCGCTGCAGTGGCCTCCCCCACCTGCTCACTTGGTTCTCCCATGAACCAAGAGAACACGGAATTGGTTGTGTCATTTTCTAACCCCTTACTCAGGCAGTCCCTCTAATGCAGCTGCTGTGCGGTGTGGGAATGCTTCCTCCTCCACTGCAGGCCTAGCCACAGTAGGAAAGCCGGTGAGCTTTAACTGCTCAAAGGTGTCTTTCAAAGAAGAGGAAGCAAACCTTTCCCAAAAGGTAGCTTTAGCCATCATCAAATATTCCTGACAGCAGCACAGCTCAGAATAGTAAAAAATTCAGTTCTTTTATGAGGATAAGATATGAGGACACATTGTTAGAGACTAAAAGTCACTTCTGAATCCATTCATAGGGCTGCTGAGTGCCAAAAAAAGGGCACAGATCTATTTACCCTGGGAAAGAAATGACTGCCAGCTGGAGTGGTCAGGACCAGCTCCAAAAAATAGCAGGTTTAATTAGAGTAGGCAGGAGTAGACTGCAGAGGGGGAGGCGGCATCCCCAGAGAAAGATCAGGATGAGCAGGAGGTGGCTTGCAGAGAGCCCAGCAGGGGCAGCAGGAACTGGCTGGAGCCAAGGATCTGGGTGGACAAGGCTAGCTTGCAGCCACATTGTGCAGGGCTTTAAATGCCAGGCTGAGGAATCTATCAGGGAAGTGAACTAAGCAAACAGGTGTTTTAGGAAGATGAATTTGAAGAGAATGTGCAGGATGAATTGGAAAATCTGGAAGCATGGCAACAATTAGGAAGCTGTGAGATTAATTAGGTTGTTGTAGTAGTCCTGTGTGGGTTGATAATGGTGTAAATGAGCACAGTGGCAGCAGAAATGGAAAGGGACAGCTGCAAGAGACATTGTTAAGAAAGATCGGATGAGGTTTGCTGCCTGATTGGATTGGGGATCCAGGGAGCTCACCAAATCAAAGATGACACCAGAGTTTTGAGTATGAGCAACTGGTAATAAAATGAACAGAAAAAGGGATGCTAGAAGAGGGAGCTGATTTCAGCAAGTGCGAACTCAGTTCCAGATAGTCTGCAGGATATCCAAGTGGAAATGTCTGACAGGTCACAGGAAATGTGAATACTAGAGATCAGGAGAGATGTTATGGTTGGTGAACTTGGGAATCAAATGCGAAAATGTGATAAAAGTCGAGGAATGAATGAGATCTCTAAGGAAGAGCAAGGACAGTGAAACAGCACCAAAGACTGACCTTTGAGGAATTCCTACATTTAAAAGAGGATTTATATTACAAAGTTGAGTTCAGAAGTGCCATCTAGCTGCATGTCTTCACCATTAAAATATCAGTTTAAAGTGTACATTGGATGGAGAAAGCCAAGCAACACAGCCTTTTTATGTCTCAGTAGGAACTAAATTATAAACACCTAAGTATGCCCCTAAAACAAATTTGGCTATTCATTGAAAAAAAAAAAGAATAAATGATACAGTGACTGTAATCTAGATGAGGGATTTGTCCCACAAAGGTGAGTCAAGCAATGAAAAGAAAATCTTGTGAAAAATATCCTATAATATTTAATCAGAGAAAAGTAGATATTTACTCATTTTAACACAAGGACCAAAAAAAATTTATATTTGCAGTGCACTGTCTTCCTGAAGTATGAATTCAAACTGATTCAACAAAGTATTTTTTAATAAAGGCTATATTAAAGTATAAGCTGCTCAAACATTTGTGAAGACAAGTTCATATAGAAAAGCTCCCCAGAGTATTGTAACCCACACTAGACTTAGATAAGCAAAAAAAAAAAAAAATTCCTTTTAATGTGTAGCTCTAGTCTTTAACATGTATATTTACCATATACTGTCTTTTTTTGACAGTCACTTAAAAAATAAAATGTTACAGTTTTGAATTTTTGGACTAAAAGCTGCCTAAAGTCCTCTAAAGAAAAAAAAAATTATGTACTGCTAAAATTTTTCTCATTGTTTTTTTTTGCATTTTATGTATTTATGTATTTATATATATATATATATATATATTAAGGTATCATTGATATACACTCTTATGAAGGTTTCACAAGAAAAACAATATGGTTATTACATTCACCGTTATTGAGTGTCCCCACCATTCCCCAGTGCAGTCACTGTCCATCAGTGTAGTAGTAAGATGCCACAGAGCCCCTATTTGTCTTCTCTGAGCTACACTGTCTTCCCCGTGACCCCACACACACCACGTGCATCAATCATGATACCCCACAATCCCCTTCTCCCTCCCTCCCCCCTTGCCCTCCCCACCCCTCTCCTTTAGTAACCACTAGTCCCATCTTGGAGTCTGTGAGTCTGCTGCTATTTTGTTCCTTCACTATTGCTTCATTGTTATACTCCACAAATGAGGGAAATCATTTGGTATTTGTCTTTCTCTGCCTGACTTATTTCACTGAGCATAATACCCTCTAGTTCCATCCATGTTGTTGGAAATGGTAGGATTTGTTTGTTTCTTTTTTTTTAATTTGGTATCATTAATATACAATCATATGAGCAACAATGTGGTTACTAGATTCCACCAATTATCAAGTCCCCACCACATATACCATTATAGTTACTGTCTATCAGCGTAGTAAGATACTATAGAGTCACTACTTGTCTTCTCTGTCCTATACTGCCTTCCCCGTGCCCCCCACTACATTATGTGTGCTAATTGTAATGCCCTTTATTCCCCTTATCCCTCCCTTCCCACCTACCCTCCCTAGTCCCTTTCCCTTTGGTAACTGTTAGTCCATTCTTGGGTTCTGTGAGTCTGCTGCTGTTTTATTCCTTCAGTTTTTGCTTTGTTCTTATACTCCACAGATGAGTGAAATCATTTGGTATTTGTCTTTCTCCGCCTGACTTTAATCACCGAGCATAATATCCTCTAGCTCCATCCACGTTGTTGCAAATGTTTCTTAATGCTTTTAATAAATAGTCAACTGAATACTTTAACAGCATAGCAATTGTTTCACAACACCTTCAATAACTTTTGAAATGGACTTAGATTTTACCATGTTCTTATATTTAACATGTTTGATATTTTCTTCTAAAATATTATAGCAAACATATTTGACATACATCAAAAGCAGTTAAAAGAAACTTCCTTTCCTTTGGATATCTGCCTTAAAAAAACACAGAGACAACTTTTTGAAAAACAGAATTTACAAATATAAAATCAGCTGCATATACATAATACTGACATGCAGTGATTCAGAAGACACTGGTCTCAGCTGTTTCAAGGTTTACATAGGCGACGGAAGCAGTCTCTACTATGTCACTACAGAAAATATATCCAATTACTAGGTGGCCTTAGAGACACCACATACACATGTAAGAAAATAAAGATGGACAGCCAAGCAAAACTTAGAAATTCAGTAACTTCTTACTCTCCAGGTATTTTAACCACATCTAAAAAATTTAAACACATAAGATCATATGACCTAAAAGGGAACTCTTAAAATAATACAACATTTAGGGAATAGTGAAATCAAGTTACTGAAACCAAAGCAGTAGTTCTCTTGATCTCCTCAGCCTTTTAACTAAGACCCAAATAATCTAATTCTATCAGCTAAACTTAATCCAACAGTTGAATATTTTTAAATACCAGTACTGTCAAACCTCTTGCAATTTAAAAATACACATGGACTAATTATTTATTACTTAAGATGTTTATCTCATTTCTTTAAATATGTGCCCTAGGCTGATCTGCAGAATATTGGGGGAAATATACAGATAAAAAAACTAAATTAGCAATTTGCTTGTTTCTTTTTAAGTATTTATGCTAAATAATGTGACTGAAAACAATAATCTTTGTGTGGAAAAATCAGGTGGGTGATTCTCATTTGTGGGTTACTCTTAAATGTATTTAGCTAAGGGAGAATTGCACTGTTCTGGGTCAACAAGACTCTGAAGGGCTGCAGTTTTTTAGGCAACTGAAAATCTGAAATCAATGAAAAAATTAAAGGTCTTGGTGTAGAACATACAGAACACTCATAAGTTTTATTATAGCATTTTTTTCAGTTAAAGCTGAAGAATCTGTGACATAATATGTTGTATCTTACTTCAAAAAAAGGCAATGACTCAGAGATACTTAGATTCAACTTCTGGTTCAGTTAAAGTCTGAATGTTTGGAATTAAATGACCCACTACTCGCCAAAAATCCACAGAATATTCACACCGGATAGACCAAAATTAACTCTCCTATAAAAAGAAAAAAAAAGTTTTAGTGGAATTGATTACCAGGCATTTAAGGTCTTTTTTCAAATAACTATAATGAGCGTTTACAAGGAATACATGTTTAACTGATGACACTTAATTGTGCAGAGTTATGTTACATGTGGTTTATCAGGTGAATGCCAGTAATTACTTTCTTAACTGTGCTTAAAACCCAAATCTAGAATAAATGGATTTATGGGGTGCTGAAAATTAATTTTTCAGTGGATTTTAACTATTATACTAGAGAGATTAACTGCTAATTTTAGCAAGTAAGATTACAGTAGAAGTGTGTGGATAAAATGAGAGTTCCTGTGGCCAGGATTGTCACCTGGCCATGGTTGACTAGCTCACTGCACACCTGTGGGCAATACATGGCTGTTGACTCTATATAAAGAGCTCCGCCCAATGCTCTGGGCATGACACGGTGGCACAGCTGCAAGACTGCAGGAGAGCAGAGCAGAGGCTGGAGTGGCGGCAGGGCCAAAGACAGAGGCCCAGAGGACGGCTGTGTGGGATGGCTGTGCAGGGAGAAAGGCCCAGAGGGGCCCAGAGGCAGAGACCGGCTTGCTGCATGCAGACTTGCTCTGAGTGAACAGGATTTTAGTGACTGACCTGCCACCATGAAAATAAAGTTGGGTATAATCCTTTCACCCCAAGAACATTTTGCTGTCAATTTCTTTGGTCACATTGAATCCATACCAAACTTGCCAGGGGCTGAAACCCACTGGCAAGACAATTGGTGAAAGTTGGCAGAGTTCACTGTTGACCAAGGAAAAAGACAGGCTGCCTTTATGGGAAGGGTGCTTCAGCGGGCTGCCCCTGTGAATGGGGAGACAGTGGACTGTCCCCCAATGGGTATGTGGTCTGATGTGGCTTGCCTCCTAAAGGACTGGGCCCCACCCCAGGACTGGAGGCAAGTGGAGGTGACACCTGAGGCAGTAGGGGTGGCCCTTGGTATAGTAGGTAAATCCTTTCAGAAAAAGAGTGCCTGTGAGGCAGCAGAGACTATGGGTTGGCTGCTTCTCACAGTATTAAAAAGGTCTACAGAAGAGACCTAAGAAATGGCAGCATGAGAACGTGAGCTGCAAACTTCTGTGGATTCCCTGAAAAAGGAAATGGCATTGATGCAAGAGGAGATGGCACAAGAACCCCAGCAGCAAGGTGCCATTGGAGAGGTAAACAATTCTTTACAGAATGAGATGGCAGCGCTGTCAGGTGTTCTGAAGGAGGAAGAGGCCATCAAGGAAAAAGACGAACTCCTGAGGGAAGCACAGGCGGAGGCGGCACAAGAACGTCAGCTGCGAAGCACTGAGGTGAAGGTAAGAGAGCTTCTGAAGACTGAGCTAGCATTGCTGCGAGGCACTGTAGCAGAGGAGGCATTTGGGGGAGTGGAGAGAAAGGTGCCATCAGCCCCAGAAGTAGAGGAGCTGGGGAAGGATGAAGGGGTGGTGCTAGAGACACTGGACCCTCCTGTACTGAAAGCACGCCCAGTGGTTGTAAAGAAAATAAATACCCAGCAGCTGAAAGTTCCCCAAGGAGAGGAGCAGCGCCCTTCCCAGGTCATGGAGCACTCTACGGTCCACTGCTATACTCAGGCTGAGCTGGTGGCTGTGGGACTTAGGGGTGGATGGAATTGTTCTATTGGGATCAGATGGGAAAGCTGTCTTCCCTGACAGTGCAGCCTGCCTTGAGGCAGTGATTATAAAATGTGAGGTGACTCACAAGAATTTAAGGGGCCCCATGAAGGTTACAAGGACCCAGATGTGGGTTGATTTAATATGGACAGGAGTAGATGGAAGGAAATTAGACAGGAAGCCAAATAGGATCTTACTGGAGCTAAAGCAACAACTGAAACCAGAGCAGCAGTTCAAGCCATTAAGACAAAGAGGCAGAGGTCAGAGACAGAGCCATGAGTCCAGCCTGTGTCTGCGAGGCGTTTTGCTGGAGAGGCTGGAGAACAATGTTCGAGCTTCCTTGCACAGGGACCACTGCAGAGGACTGAGGGCACATAGATTGAGAGGAGAGAATTCTGGAGCAGTGGAGTGTATATAAAATGAGAGTTCCTGTGACTAGGATTTTCACCTGGCCCTGGTTGACTAGCTCACTGCACACCTGTGGGCAATACATGGCTGTTGACTATATAAAGAGCTCTGCGCAGTGCTCTGGGTGTGACCCAGTGCTCTGGGCGTGACACAGTGGCACAGCTGCAAGGCTGCAGGACAGCAGAGCAGAGGCTGGAGTGGTGGCGGTGCCAAGGACAGAGGCCCAGAGGATGACTGTGTGGAATGGCTGTGCAGGCAGAGAGGCCCAGAGGACGGCTGTGCGGACAGAGGGGCCCAGAGGTAGAGACCAGATTGCTGCATGCAGACTCGCTCTGAGTGAACAGGATTTTAATGACTGGCCTGCCACCATGGAAATAAAGTTGGGTAAATCTCTTTCACCCAAGAACGTTTTGCTGTCGATTTCTTTGGTCACAATGAATCCATACCGAACTTGCCCAGCGCTGAAACCCATTGGCGAGACAAAGTGTCAATTAAATTTAATGAAATGGAGGATATTGAGATGCTAGGCCTCTTAGAGAATTTTGCCTGTTTGACTTGAATTGGGAATTTACAATTATTAGGAATGCATTAGTGAATTTGTATATGGGGATTATTAATATAGCTTAAGCTAAACCACACTGCATATAACAAAGAATATAACTATTTAATGTATGAAGGGAGAAGAGGGCAGTAAGAGACATAAATTACTCATCTAACAAAATGAGAAATGTTTTAATTTTGGCTCATTTCAAGGCTAAGCATCTTTTTGTGTTTATAAATCATTTATAGAACACTTTTCTGTGAAAAACTCATGTCTCTGACCATTTTCTATATTTTTCTAATTAATATGCTCTTCATATATGATGGCTTAAGTTGGATTTACTATTTTGTTTGTCTCAGCTTGTCATTTTGCTTTAAACTTTATCATGTCTTTTGCTGAACAGAACACTTAAATTACTGTGTAGGCAATTCTATCTAGATTTTTTTTTTCCCTTCTAGAGGTAAAACATTCATCTCATTCCAGTAACTGCACAAATACCTAGCACTGAATTCATAATGCATTTAGATCAACCTGCTGCTTTACAGGCATGATTCCAAATGTACTAAATCTGAACCACTCATTTATTTCAAGTTATAGGATAGTAGTTTTTTAACTATTTGATTGTTTTAGAATGTACTAAAGAATTAATCATATTTAAAGTAAATAATTCCCAAGTTTTTTCCCTTGGTTAAGAAAAAAATCCCATATAAGTAAAGACATATTAGTTTTAGTCTGAAATGTTTCGTCTCCACATATAAGTTGTTTATCAAGAGGAGATAGGCACTTCAAAAACTATCAATTCTTTTTGGCCTCTAAGTAAATTACTGCCCCACTAACTACTTTAAAATTTTTTTCCATTTTTATGCATATGACAAATTGTATATGGCACTCAACACAAGCTCTGTGCTACCTGACAAACCATTTACACATCAAATATCAATTTGGATCTACAGAGGAAAAGATACATTTTCAATTAAAACCAAACATTGTTTAACATATTTCCAAATTCTTCACTTCAAAAGAACCTTTCAGAAACAATGCTAAATGAATAGTTAAAAAACAATATATTTATAGCATATTCCATCTTTTTAATGTATATGCATGCACATATTTATAACTAAATACTGCTAGAAATTTTAGGTAAAGAATTTGTGTTTACTGACATGGAAGAATGTCCAAGATATACTGTGTCAGATTAAAAGGCAAGGTCACAGAGTAATAATGTTTGGGCACAATACATTTTTAAACAAAAGGAAAAACAAAAACAAAATCAACTTGTTCCCAGACAACAGTCTGGAAACGTACACCTTAAACTGTTAACATTGGGTACCTAGAAGGAGTGGGGCTGAGAGAGGCTGGACAGGGAGGAATTTTCAATTTCTAATTTATACACTGCTCTATTGTTTAAATATTTCTACATTGAGATGTGTTATTTCTGCAATTAAAAATAAAGAAAAAAGAACCATGTTAGTTTAGATGCCTCAAAAAAGTGACTTTCCTATTTAATCTTTCTTACATTAAAAAGTATATGATAAAGGAAGCTGGAAAATATTTGTATCTGTTTATAAATTGCTGCTATGTCTTTTAAAAATCTTTGCATCTAATCCATTTAAGGACAGGAGCTTGACTTTCTCTAGAGCAGTCCTATCCAATGGAAATATAATGTGATGTGAGCCACGAATGCAAGCCACACATGTAATTTCAAATTTTCTAATAGACGCCTTCAAAAAGTTTAAGAAAAATTATAAAAAAGGTGAAATTAATTTTAACAGTATTCTTCATTTAACCTAATATATCCAACATATTATTTCAACCTATAATCAATATATTAATAGATATTATTAATAAGATATTTTACTTTTTTTGGATAGTATATCTTCAAATTTTAGTTGATGCATTTTACACTTACATCAGCCACATCTCAATTTGGGCTAGTTTTGTTTCAAATGCTCAATGTCGCATGTGGCTGGTGGCTGCTGTATTTGACAATGCAGTTCTAGAACATGTATGAAACAGGCCTCCTAAACAAAACTGAAGACAGGCATGTACATCAGAACTGGAATGAAAACCCCCTATGTTTTCTACGACAAGCATTTACATTTTCTTAGCCTTGGCTTACTTAGTGCAGGCAGAGCTGGACCCAGAAGCCAGGTTTTCAGACACCCAGACCTTGCATTACCAGATTTCCCAACTTTACTAGGGTCTACTTACTTCAGATATTACTTGATACACTGTAATTTTGAATCACCAAAATGATAATACAACAATTCTGAATTTATTGTGACAGTATGTGAATTTCATTACTAAACAAAATAATTTCAATTGACCATTTTTCTACTCCAGTTAATACCTCTATAGAATGGCTGCTGATTCGGTCTCTCTGGAAGTATAAACATTTTGCAGAAGGCTTTGTGTCTGAAATGGGATGGCTTGAATAAAAATAGAAGAAGTTTTTTTTTTTTTTAAAGTTTAAAGTGGCAAGAGCCTGACATAGATGTCAGAGTTATTCTTCTGGGGGATACAACTGTAAAGCCAATGCCTTTTTCCCCAAAAGGAAAAAGGAGGTTCTGAGGAATTAATGGACTTGCCCAATACCTTAGTGCTGGCTAGTGACAAAGCTGAGCTAGTACTAGAAGCACTATTTCTTGTTCAGTCCACACGTATTTTCAGTGTATGATGATGCCTTCTGCAGAATCTTAAGGAAGGAAAATAAATTAAGGGCCTGTGTCTTTAAAGCACAAATACCTACCCAAGCATTCCTGATTCTTTGGTCTTTATTATGTAGAGGAACATTAACAATGTATGAAACATATTATTTCGGCCCTGGAACAAAGACAAAAAAGACAGCAAGATTTACTTCAAACTAAACCAAAGATTCAGACTGACAGGTGAATGCAGATCCTATGAATTCACATTCTATTAAGTCAGAATTCCCTGTAATTCAGACTTTCATTTATTCACTCAACAAAGTGCCTACTTTGTCCTAGGAAGTGGGGACATTGTGATAAGTAAGTAAGACAGAGGCGACCCATGTAATCAAGGAGCTTAAAGTCTGTAGGAAAGGCAGGCAGTAAACTCAAAATTACAATGAAGTGTGATGAATGTTATGAGAAAAGTATCAGGCATAGTGGGAACATATGCAGCATCTGGTCTAGACTGGCGAGGCAGAGAATGGTGCCTTGAGGGAAAGATTTTTAAGTCGAGACCTGAAAAATGAGCAGAAAATAAACAGATCTGCAAGTTTCCATACACAGGGAGCAGCATTTACGAAAGCCTGGAAGAGGGCTATTCTGAGACTGCTGCTCTTGTACATTATATGCAAAAAAAGCTCTATCCTAAAAATTAACAGTGTGAGCAAAGTGCTGGGATTCAAAAAATTTTAATCATACATCAAAGGATATTACAGTATATGTTAATAACATGTTAAATATAAATTATTGTACCTACATGGGACTGTGAGGCAGTATTTTGCAAGCCCTAAAGTCAAACTATTATATGTAATTTCAAGTCTATAAAATAGTTCCTACTTTAGATTTTCAAATTACTGATCAACTTGTACCTGCTTACTGATTTAGTTTTTGTTTGAGAATGAGGATGTATGATTTTTAAAAGGGTTTCTTAAAAGAAAAAGAAAATAAAGTATTATATAGGTTCTCATAGGAACTTTAATGGCCCAAAATATTCATATTTACAAAGTTGAAATATTAAACTTGAAAAAATAAACTAATATCCTCTCATAGGAATCTGATGGAGAACGCAATTTATGATTATAGACAATGCAAAGTTTCTTAGTAAAAATGCTGGTAACAAAACACCTGGATAGAAGTATAAACTGATACAATAACCACTTTTATAAAGAAGTTGATAACATATTGTAAAAGTCTTGAAACTATTCTAAACCTAGAATTCACGTTTAGACTTTGAGCTAAAGAAATTACCTGAAAAGCAGACTGCTATATGCATAAAAATGAATACTCAGCAGTTATCTAGGCTGGTAAAGATTTAGAAACACCCAAAATGTCCAGCAATGGGGAAGGGCTGAATAAGTTATGTTAGAATCTTCTGATTAAGTTTTTTATAGTCATTAAAAAGTATTTTTATGAAGATTTTTAATGGGATGGAAAATTATGTTAAAAAGTTAAAATTTAAAAGGAAATAAAACTGCATAAATAATATGATTTCAACCCATAAAAATGTACAAAGACTGAAATGAAATTTACCAAAAGAGCACATCAAAATGTGAACAATAGGTGCCTCTGAGTAATGGCACAGTGATGTGGTTTTTCTTCTTTTTCTTTATATTTTTCCAAATTAAGTATATATTACTTTTATAGCTAAAAAAAAGGATATACAAGAAACACATTTTCCCTAATTTAAAAAGTTTACCTACCCCACTAACAAGAGAATCTAATTAAAAAAATATTATCAAAGCAAGTTATCCATGACATTCTGTAATAACAACTTCTACATTTAGAAGTACCTTTGGAAGACTGTAGACATGACGCTGGTAGATTAGCTCATAATGGGGAGGGTTGACAGCACTCTGATAAATGCAAAACACATTCTCATTTGTCACATCTGTAAAGGAAATATATTACATTAAAAAAAACCCCAAAACCACCAGATATATTTCATGCGAAAAGCTCAACTTAGTGTTTTAGGAACGGTTTATACCTGGCTTATTTGGTGTCTGAACAAAATGCTGAGAAGTGAATGTCTTTCCGTCAGGGTATTTAGGATGTGGAGGTAATCTGGAATCCAGGTAGGTGCAAAATACATGCATGATGATCTGAATAAGAGGAAATAATTTTTCAAAGTCAGCATGAAAATCTACCAAGCCCTTTAAAAACATCTGTGTTTATAATAACTCCAACTTTTAAATTGTTCCCTAAAGGGAAAATTGGTAAAAATGCTTTCAAGTGTTATAAGATGAAATCTATAAAATGAAAGATAATAACAAGACATTCCTAGTTTTCTGTTAAGTGGGTCATACATACCCATATAGTTAACAACAAAACCAAAATAGACATATATTCAGTTCTCAATTTGAAATTTCATTTTCACAGATATTTTAAAAAAAACATGATTTAAAAAAACTCTTAAATGCTCAAAAACTTTATACTCTTTGATCTCATATCTAATTCTAGGAATCTTTCTTAAAGTCATAATCCCAAGTAAGAAAGAAATATGCATCATGATATTCCTTGCAATGTTGTTTAAGAGAAAAACAGTAACTCCTCTCCAGCCACATGTTTCTCAGACTTTTAGATCCCATATAGAAGAATGCTTAAATGACAGTGTAATAATGAGAAAATACTAAATGTTGCAAAAGTAAAAAAAGACAGGATATAAAATTTTACATGTGGTATGATTACAACCATGACAGAAATATTAAAAAGTGGCATAAAGTAAGTAAAGGAAAAAAAAAGAAAATACACCAAAATACTAACAGTAGTTGGGTTAAGATAACAGTACAATTAAAAATTTTTTTCTACCTTATTTTCTAAATTCTGTTTAATATTTATTTTTATAATGAAAATACAAAAACATATAAATCCGAAAACAAAAATGTTAAAATAAAAAAAACAAAACAAAACGAGACTTACAGCAGAATCTGTGGGGAGGTCTGTATCCCACTTGCGTCCTTTGAAGTCTCCACCTCTATTCCATCGAAATGAGCTCATACAGCCTCCTTGAGAAAGCTCTGGAGCAACAAAGGTGAAATTTAAAAAGGTAGTAGTATGCAAAGGAAAAAAAAGGCTAAGGGGTTATAATAAGGGACGCATATCATCTTAAAAATCAGATCAAAACATGAAAACATAAAGAAATACAAGATATAACTTAATACCATGAAGCATGTGGGACAAGACTACTATTCTGGATTCTTAAAAAAGTCAATGTCTAGAGGGGCTCAAGATGGCGGTGTGAGTAGGGCGGCGGAAATCTCCTCCCAAAACCATATATATTTTTGAAAATACAACAAATACAACTACTCCTAAAAGAGAGACCAGAAGATACAGTACAACAGCCAGGCTACATCTACATCTGCAAGAACTCAGCATCTCACAAAAAAGTAAGATACAAAGCCAAAACCCAGTGAGACCCAAGCACTCCCCCCACACTAGCTGACCGGTGGGAGGAAAAGAATCAGAGTGGGCAGGGAGTGGAAGCACAGGACTGCTAAATAACTACCCCTAGTAATCTGCACTGGAAGCACAGATACACATTGCATGGTGTACTGGATATTAGAGAAACGGAAAAGTTAAAATCTGAGACGGAGACTGCAAGTGGGTCCCCACAGCTGGCTACCCTGGGACAAAATAAAAGCGGGCGCTTTTTAAAAGTCTTAAAGGAGACTCATTAAGAGAAAAAGAGAATCTACACACATAAACACAATCAGAAATGAGAAAGGAAAAATCACGAAGGACCCCACAGAAATACAAAGAATCATAAGAGAATATTATGAGAACCTATATGCTAACAAGCTGGAAAACATAGAAGAAATACAACTTCTTAGAAAAATACAACCTTCCAAGACTGACCAAGCAAGAAACAGAAAAACTAAACAGACCAATCACCAGCAACGAAATCGAATTGGTAATCAAAAAACTACCCAAGAACAAAACCCCCGGGCCTGATGGATTCACCTCTGAATTCTACCACACATATAGAGAAGAAATAACACCGATTCTCCTTAAAGTTTTCCAAAAAATAGAAGAGGAGGGAATACTTCCAAACTCATTCTATGAAGCCAGCATCACTCTAATACCAAAACCGGGCAAAGACCTCACCAAAAAAGAAAATTACAGACCAATATCCCTGATGAACGTAGATGCAAAAATACTCAACAAAATATTAGCAAACCGAATTCAAAAATACATCAAGAGGATCATACACCATGATCAAGTGGGATTCATCCCAGGGATGCAAGGATGGTACAACATTCGAAAATCCATCAACATCATCCACCACATCAACAAAAAGAAGAACAAAAACCACATGATCATCTCCATAGATGCTGAAAAAGCATTTGACAAAATTCAGCATCCATTCCTGATTAAAACTCTCAACAAAATGGGTATAGACGGCAAGTACCTCAACATCATAAAGGCTATATATGACAAACCCACAGCTAACATCATACTTAACGGCGAGACGCTGAAAGCTTTTCGTCTAAGATCGGGAACAAGACAGGGATGCCCACTCTCTCCACTGTTATTCAACATAGTACTGGAGGTCCTAGCCACAGCAATCAGACAAAACAAAGACATACAAGGCATCCAGATTGGTAAAGAAGAAGTCAAATTGTCACTATTTGCAGATGACATGATATTGTACATAAAAAACCCTAAAGACTCCACTCCAAAACTACTAGAACTAATATCTGAATTCAGCAAAGTTGCAGGATACAAAATTAACACACAGAAATCTGTTGCTTTCCTATACACTAATGATGAACTAACAGAAAGAGAAATCAGAAAAACAATTCCATTCACAATTGCATCAAAAAGAATAAAATACCTAGGAATAAACCTAACGAAGGAAGTGAAAGACCTGTACTCTGAAAACTACAAGACACTCCTAAGAGAAATTAAAGAGGACACTAACAAATGGAAATGCATCCCATGCTCTTGGCTAGGAAGAATAAATATTGTCAAAATGGCTATACTACCTAAAGCAATCTACAGATTCAATGCAATCCCAATCAAACTACCAACAGCTTTCTTCAATGAACTGGAACAAATAATTCTAAAATTCATATGGAACCACAAAAGACCCCGAATAGCCAAATCAATCCTGAGAAGGAGGAATAAAACAGGGGGAATTACGCTCCCTGACTTCAAGCTCTACTACAAAGCCACAGTAATCAAGACAATTTGGTATTGGCACAAAAACAGACCCACAGACCAGTGGAACAGAATAGAAAATCCAAACATTAACCCAAACATATACAGTCAATTAATATTTGATAAAAGTGCCTTGGATATACAATGGGGAGATGACAGCCTCTTCAGCAGCTGGTGTTGGAAAAACTGGACAGCTACATGTAAGAGAATGAAACCGGACTACTGTCTAGCCCCATACACAAAGGTAAACTCAAGGTGGATCAAAGACCTGAATGTAAGTCATGAAACCATAAAACTCTTAGAAAAAAACATAGGCAAAAATCTCTTGGACATAAACATGAGCAACTTCTTCATGAACATATCTCCCCGGGCAAGGGAAACAAAAGCAAAAATGAACAAGTGGGACTATATCAAGCTGAAAAGCTTCTGTACAGCAAAGGACACCATCAGTAGAACAAAAAGACATCCTACAGTATGGGAGAATATATTCATAAAAAACGTATCTGATAAAGGGTTGACATTCAAAATATATAAAGAACTCATGCACCTTAACAAACAGAAAGCAAATAATCCAATTAAGAAATGGGCAGAGGACATGAATAGACACTTCTCCAAAGAAGAAATTCAGAAGGCCCACAGGCACATGAAAAGATGCTCCACATCGCTAATCATCAGAGAAATGCAGATTAAAACCACAATGAGATATCACCTCACACCAGTGAGGATGGCCAACATCCAAAACACAAACAACAACAAATGTTGGCGAGGATGTGGAGAAAAGGGAACCCTCCTACACTGCTGGTGGACTGCAAATTAGTTCAACCATTGTGGAAAGCAGTATGGAGGTTCCTCAAAAGACTCAAAATAGAAATAACATTTGACCCAGGAATTCCACTCCTAGGAATTTACCCTAAGAATGCAGCAGCCCAATTTGAAAAGGACAGATGCACCCCTATGTTTATTGCAACACTATTTACAATAGCCAAGAAATGGAAGCAACCTAAGTGTCCATCAGTAGATGAATGGATAAAGAAGATGTGGTACATATACACAATGGAATATTATTCAGCCATAAGAAGAAAACAAATCCTACCATTTGCAACAACATGGATGGAGCTAGAGGGTATTATGCTCAGTGAAATAAGTCAAGCTGAAAAAGACAAGTATCAAATGATTTCACTCATATGTGGAGTATAAGAACAAAGAAAAAAACTGAAGGAACAAAGCAGCAGCAGACTCACAGAACCCAAGAACGGACTAATAGTTACCAAAGGGAAAGGGACTGGGGAAAATGGGCGGGAAGGGAGGGATAAGAGGGAAAAAGGGGCATTACGATTAGCAGATGTAATGTTGGGGGGGCACGGGGAGGGCAGTACAACTCAGAGAAGACAAGTAGTGATTCTATAGCATCTCACTACGCTGATGGACAGTGACTGTAATGGGGTTGGTGGGGGGGACCTGATGAAGGGGTAGTTTAATAATCGTAATATTGTACATGTAATTGTAAATTAATGATAATAAAATAAATTATATTAAAAAAAAGGGAGAATATATTTATAAAAAACGTATCTGATAAAGGGTTGACATCCAAAATATATAAAGAACTCATGCACCTTAACAAACAGAAAGCAAATAATCTAATTAAGAAATGGGCAGAGGACATGAATAGACACTTCTCCAAAGAAGAAATTCAGATGGCCCACAGGCACATGAAAAGATGCTCCACATCGCTAATCATCAGAGAAATGCAGATTAAAACCACAATGAGATATCACCTCACACCAGTGAGGATGGCCAACATCCAAAACACAAACAACAACAAATGTTGGCGAGGATGTGGAGAAAAGGGAACCCTCCTACACTGCTGGTGGGACTGCAAATTAGTTCAACCATTGTGGAAAGCAGTATGGAGGTTCCTCAAAAAACTCAAAATAGAAATACCATTTGACCCAGGAATTCCACTCCTAGGAATTTACCCTAAGAATGCAGCAGCCCAATTTGAAAAGGACAGATGCACCCCATGTTTATTGCAGCACTATTTACAATAGCCAAGAAATGGAAGCAACCTAAGTGTCCATCAGTAGATGAATGGATAAAGAAGATGTGGTACATATACACAATGGAATATTATTCAGCCATAAGAAGAAAACAAATCCTACCATTTGCAACAACATGGATGGAGCTAGAGGGTATTATGCTCAGTGAAATAAGCCAAGCCGAAAAAGACAAGTATCAAATGATTTCACTCATATGTGGAGTATAAGAACAAGAAAAAAACTGAAGGAACAAAACAGCAGCAGACTCACAGAACCCAAGAACGGACTAATAGTTACCAAAGGGAAAGGGACTGGGGAAAATGGGCGGGAAGGGAGGGATAAGAGGGAAAAAGGGGCATTACAATTAGCAGATATAATGTTGGGGGGGCACGGGGAGGGCAGTACAACTCAGAGAAGACAAGTAGTGATTCTATAGTATCTCATTATGCTGATGGACAGTGATTGTAATGGGGTTGGTGGGGGGGACCTGATGAAGGGGTTGTTTAATAACTGTAATATTGCACATGTAATTGTAGATTAATGATAATAAAATAAATTATATTAAAAAAAAAGAGGAAAAAAAAAACTCTTAAAGGGACAAGGGCTTAACAGCTGGACAAAATTGTCCCAGCACACTCAGCCCAGCAGGCTGGGAATCTTAAGGAACTTCAGGTGCCCTAACCCCCTGGGGGGTAACCCGGCCCCAAAGACCCTCACGGTGATAAGCAGCCTGCCATCCTCTCCTGGCCAGTGCTGCAAGCAAACCAGCTGGCCCGCCACAGCTGAGGAGCAGCAGGAAACAGCCCCACCCACAGTAACCACACAGAGTCTCTCCCAGCGCTGAGCTAACCGGGACAGACAGAGAGGCTGCCGCCGGTGTGCAGCTACCCAACACAGAGAAACCTAGAGCAAGGTCCGGAGGCATGAAGGGGTGCCATTCTCTTAGGAGAACACACCCGGTGCAGCCGCAACCCGCTGCAGGGCTCTAGGCTATCCCAAGGGCCACCCCGCCCACAGCAGCTCAGGGGATTATCCCAGAGACTGCTCCTGGTGTGCGGGTAACCGATACAGGCAACAGAGAAGAGCAAGGCAAACAGCAAGCAGGAAGGGACGTTGTTCTCCCAGATGACACATGTGCTACCTGCCTGTGACCACTTCTAGCGCCATGAAAAGGCAGAAGAATCTGGTCCTCAAAAATCACTCAGACAACCTCAGAGAGAGGGCCTGGTGAGATAGACATAACCAATCTTCCTGAAAAATAATTCAAAATAAAAGTCATAACCATGCTGATAGACCTGCAGAGAAATATGCAAGAGCTAAGGGATGAAGTCCGGAGGGAGATAACAGAAATGAAACAATTGATAGAAGGTCTTAAGAGCAGACTGGACGAGGTGCAAGAGACTGTAAATGGAGTACAAATCAGAGAAAAGGAATACAGAGAAACTGAGGCACAGAGAGACAAAAGGATTCTAGGAATGAAAGAATATTAAGAGAACTGTGTGACCAATCCAAATGGAACAATATTCTCATTATAGGGCTACCAGAAGAAGAGAGAGAAAAAGGAATAGAAAGTGTCTTTGAAGAAATAATTGCTGAAACCTCCTCCAAGCTGGGGAAGGAAACAGTCTCTCAGACCATGGAAGCCCTCAGATCTCCCAATACAAGGGACCCAAGGAAGACAACCCCAAAACATATAATAATTAAAATGGCAAAGACAAGGACAGAGTATTAAAGGCAGCCAGAGAGAGGAAAAAGATCACCTATAAAGGAAAACCCATCAGGCAGAAGAGAATGGCATGATATATTTAATGCAATGAAACAGAAGGGCCTTGAACCAAGAATACTGTATCCAGCACGATTATCATTTAAATTTGAGGGAGGCATTAAACAATTCCCAGAGAAGCAAAAGTTGAGGGAATTTGACTCCCACAAACCACCTGTACAGGCTATTTTAAAGGCACTGCCCTAGACTGAAGCACTCCTAAGGCTAAATAGATGACAGCAGAGAAAATAAAATCACAGCAAAGAAAGTAGACCAACCAAATAATTTAGTTAAAAGGCAAAAAATAAAATCAACTATGCACAAAAACAATCAAAGGAAACACAAAAGAATACAGAATAAAACACCCAACATATAAAGAATGGAGGAGGAAGAATAAGAAGGGAGAGAAATAAAGAATCATCAGACTGTGTTTATAATAGCTTAATAAAAGAGTTAAGTTAGATGGTTAGTTAGTAAAGAAGCTACCCTTGAACCTTTGGTACCATAAATCCAAACCCTGCATTGGCAATAAGTATGTGTCTTTTGATAATCACCCTAAATATAAATGGACTGAATGCACCAATAAAAAGACACAGAGTAACAGAATGGATAAAAAAGCAAGACCCATCTATATGCTCTTAACAAGAGACTCACCTCAAACCCAAAGACATACACAGACTAAAAGTGAAGGGATGGAAAAAGATATTTCATGCAAACAATAGGGAGAATAAAGCAGGTGTTGCAGTACTTGTACCAGATGATATAGATTTCAAAACAAAAAAAGTAGCAAGAGTTAAAGAAGGACATTACATAATGATAAAGAGGTCAGTCCAACAAGAGAATATAACCATTATAAATATATATGCACCCAACACAGGAGCACCGACATATGTGAAACAAATACTAACAGAATTAAAGGAGGAAATAGAATGCAAAGCATTCATTCTAGGAGACTTCAACACACCACTCACTCCAAAGGACAGATCAACCAGACAGAAAATAAGTAAGAATACAGAGGCACTGAACAACACACTAGAACAGATGGACCTAATAGACATCTACAGAACTCTACACCCAAAAGCAACAGGATACACATTCTTCTCAAGTGCACATGGAACATTTTCCAGAATAGACCAAATACTAGGCCACAAAAAGAACCTCAGTAAAGTCAAAAATATTGAAATCCTACCAACCAACTTCTCAGATCACAAAGGTATAAAACTAGAAATAAGTTTTAGAAAGAAATCAAAAAGGCTCACAAATACACAGAGACTTAACAACATTCTCCTAATTAATCAATGGGTTAATGACCAAATCAAAACAGAAATCAAATATATGGAGACTAATGACAACAACACAAAGCCACAAATTCTGTGGGACGCAGCAAAGGCAGTTCTAAGAGGAAAGTATATTACAATCCAGGCCTATTTAAAGAAGGAAGAACATTCCCAAATGAATAGTCTAAAGACACAATTACTGAACATGGAAAAAGAAGAACAAATGAGGCCCAAAGTCAGCAGAAGGAGGGACATAATAAAGATAAGAGAAGAAATAAATAAAATTGAGAAGAATAAAACAATAGAAAAAATCAATGAAACCAAGAGCTGGTTCTTTGAAAAAAATAAACAAAATAGATAAACCCCTAGCCAGACTCATTAAGAGAAAAAGAGAATCTACACACATAAACAGGAGGGACATAATAAAGATCAGAGAAGAAATAAATAAAATCAAGAAGAATAAAACAATAGAAAAAAATCAATGAAACCAAGAGCTGGTTCTTGAGAAAATAAACGAAACAGATAAACCCCTAGCCAGACTTATTAAGAGAAAAAGAGAATCGACACACATAAACAGAATCAGAAATGAGAAAGGAAATATCATGGCAGACCCCATGGAAATACAAAGAATTATTAGAGAATACTATGAAAATCTATATGCTAACAAACTGGATAACCTAGAAAAAAATGGACAACTTCCTAGAAAACTACAACCTTCAAACACTGACCAAGGAAGAAACAGAAAATCTAAACAGACCAATTACCAGCAACGAAATTGAATCGGTAATCACAAAGCTACCCAAGAACAAAACCGCCAGGCCAGGATTCACCGCTGAATTTTATCAGACATATAGAGAAGACATAATACCCATTCTCCTTAAAGTTTTCCAAAAAATAGAAGAGGATGGAATACTTCCAAACTCATTCTATTAAGCCAGCATCATTCTAATACCAAAACCAGGCAAAGACCCCACAAAAAAAGAAAATTACAGACCAATATCCCTGATGAACATAGATGCAAAAACACTCAACAAAATATTAGCAAACCAAATTCAAAAGTACATCAAGAGGATCATACACCATGATCAAGTGGGATTCATCCCATGGGTGCAAGGATGGTACAACATTCGAAAATCCATCAACATCATCCACCACATCAACAAAAAGAAGAACAAAAACCACATGATTATCTACATAGATGCTGAAAAAGCATTCGACAAAATTCAGCATCCATTCATGATAAAAACTCTCAACAAAATGGGTATAGAAGGCAAGTATCTCAACATAATAAAGGCCATATATGACAAACCCACAGCCAACATCATACTTAACAGCAAGAAGCTAAAAGCTTTTCATCTAAGATTGGGAACAAGACAGGGATGCCCACTCTTTCCACTGTTATTCAATATAGTACTGGAGGTCCTAGCCATGGCAATCAGACAAAACAAAGAATAACAAGGCATCCAGATTGGTAAAGAAGAAGTCAAATTGTCACTATTTGCAGATGACATGATACTGTACATAAAAAACCCTAAAGAATCCACTCCAAAACTACTAGAACTAATATCTGAATTCAGCAAAGTTGCAGGATACAAAATTAACACACAGAAATCTGTTGCTTTCCTATACACTAACGATGAGCTAACAGAAAATCAGAAAAACAATTCCATTCACAATTGCATCAAAAAGAATAAAATACCTAGGAATAAATCTAACCAAAGAAGTGAAAGACCTATACTCTGAAAACTACAAGACACTCTTAAGAGAAATTAAAGAGGACACTAACACACAGAAACTCATCCCATGCTCTTGGGTAGGAAGAATATATGTTGTCAAAATGGCCATCCTTCCTAAACCAATCTACAGATTCAATTCAATCCCTATCAAAATACCAACAGCATTCTTCAACGAACTGGAATAAATAGTTCTAAAATTCATATGGAACCACAAAATACTCTGACTAGCCAAAGCAATAATGAGAAGGAAGAATAAAGCAGGGGGTATCTCGCTTCCCAACTTTAAGCTCTACTAGAAAGCCACAGTAATCAAGACAATTTGGTACTGGCACAAGAACAGACCCACAGACCAGTGGAACAGAACAGAAAGCCCAGATATTAACCCAACCATATATGGTCAATTAATATATGATAAAGGAGCCATGGATATACAATGGGGAAATAACAGCCTCTTCAACAGCTGGTGTTGGCAAAACTGAACAGCTACATGTAAGAGAATGAAACTAGATCATTGTCTAATCCCATACACAAAAGTAAACTCAAAATGGATCAAAGACCTGAATGTAAGTCATGAAACCATAAAATTCTTAGAAAAAAACAGGCAAAAATCTCTTAGACATAAACATGAGCAACTTCTTCATGAACATATCTCCCCAGGCAAGGGAAACAAAAGCAAAAATGAACAAGTGGGACTACATCAAGCTGAAAAGTTTCTGTACAGCAAAGGACACCATCAATAGAACAAAAAGACATCCTACAGTATGGGAGAATATATTCATAAATGACATATCTGATAAAGGGTTGACATCCAAAATACATAAAGAGCTCACGCACCTCAACAAACAAAAAGCAAATAATCCAATTAAAAAATGGGTAGAGGATCTGAACAGACACTTCTCCAAAGAAGAAATTCAGATGGCTAACAGGCACATGAAAATATCTCCACATCACTAATCATCAGAGAAATGCAAATTAAAACCACAATGAGATACCACCTCACACCAGTAAGGATGGCCAACATCCAAAAGACAAACAACAAATGTTGGCGAGGATGTGGAGAAAGGGGAACCCTCCTACACTGCTGGTGGGAATGTAAGTTAGTTCATCCATTGTGGAAAGCAGTATGGAGGTTCCTCAAAAAACTCAAAATAGAAATACCATTTGACCCAGGAATTCCACTCCTAGGAATTTACCTTAAGAATGCAGCAGCACACTTTGAAAAAGACATATGCTCCCCTATGTTTATCACAGCACACTATTTACAGTAGCCAAGAAATGGAAGCAACCTAAGTGTCCATCAGTAGATGAATGGATAAAGATGTGGTACATATAAACAATGGAATATTATTCAGCCATAAGAAGAAAACAAATCTGACCATTTGCAACAACATGGATGGAGCTAGAGGGTATTATGCTCAGTGATATAAGCCAGGTGGAAAAAGACAAGTATCAAATGATTTCACTCATCTGTGTAGTATTCATATTCACTCATCTGTGTAGTATTCATTTCACTCATCTGTGTAGTATTCAAAGAAAAGAACTGAAGGAATAAAACAGCAGTAGACTCACAGAACCCAAGAATGGACTAACAGTTACCAAAGGGAAGGGGACTGGGGAGGATGGGTGCGAAGGGAGGGATAAGGCGAAAAAAAGGGGCATTACAATTAGCAGACATAATGTGGCAGGGGGGGCACGGGGAGGCCTATACAACACAGAGTAGACATGTAGTGATTCTATAGCATTTTACTACGCTGATGGACAGTGACTGTACTGGGGTATGTGTTGGAGACTTGATGATGGTGGGAGTCTAGTAAACATAATGTCGCTCATGTAATTATAGATTAATGATACAAAAAAAAAGGTCAACATCATGTGGGGAAAAAAAGATGGCAGGATTGTTTTAGAGACCAAAGGGATGAAACAACACAATGTACTATATAACCCTAGAGTCTGTCCTGGTTAGGAAGAGAAAGGGTATGTAACATTCCTTGGACATGGGAAATTTGAATATGAATTGTGTATTAGATGATATAGAAATAATGTTAATTTTTAAGGTCTGATAATTGTATTGTGGTTATGTAGGAAATGTTAATTTTCAGGATTTGCATGCAGAAAAGGAATGATGTCTGCAACATGCTTTCAAATGGTAGAGCAAGAAAAATGTGTGTGTGTGTGTGTGTGTGTGTAAGGAAAAGAGAATCAAAATGGCCAAATGTTGGTAACTGTTCACTCAAGGCCTGTAGTGAAGTGTTCAGTGTATTTTTAAAACTTTTTTGTTTAAACTTATTTGGTATATAAAAATACTTTAATATATACTTTGTATATATATGAACACACACATGCACACCCGCACATGTGCTTTCTTTTGGATGTACAAATACCCTGATATTTATGAGACAATCTTGCCAAAAAAATTGCAGCCTGAATTTATAGGATATACAGTGGCAGAGGATCATGTCAAACTAAACCATGGAGATGCATTCAGCATAATCCACACCATGGAAAAGTCTACAGGGCAATCAGTCCAGTTCTTTCAACCAATAAGTTGCAAAGAAAAAAAGAAGGGGTGGACAGGAAACCTACAGCTTAAAAGAAACTTAATATAATCAATCACAACATATAATGATATTTGAAGCCCAGTTCAAACAACACCAAAAAAATAATTATACGTTTTATGAGATGGTTGGAAATTTGTAATAGACTTTGTATTTCATGATATAAAGACATTGTTAAAAAATACTAGGTGTGATAACTGTATTGTGGTTATATTTTTACACGTCCTTATCTCTGAGACATATATGGAGATATGTAGATGAAGTGATAGTGATATATAGGATTTGCTTCAAATAATACAGGAAGGGAATATGGATGGTTCAGGGGCTGCCCAGGGACAGATGGTTGTTGTGACAGGATGGTATGTACAAGAGGGCTGAGCACACTGCTGTGCCTAGTTTTATGTATGTTTGAAATCTTCTTATATAAGAAGTTTTTAAAAAGTCATAATAAATGCTATTCCTGAACCCCAGTCCAAACCTAGGGAAGAGAGGGGCACCGTAACATTTTCAAATCAAGATTTATGATAAATCTGAAGAGCAAAATACTATTTCTAAAACTTGTTTTAGTGAGCAGAACATTTTACAGAGTTTATCCAAATAAAGGTAGGGAGGCATAGCGTGTGCGGGACTATCAGGCAGCCTAAATTTCCTGACTGTCAAGTCCATCTCCTCAGATTACATTTCCCCCCAAATAATCAGAATAGAAATACAGAGCAGAAGCATATTAAATATGAATTATAAAAACTGAAAGAAATAAAGATCGGCATGCTGAAATTACAAAGAATGTCACAGTGGCACCTATTCTCAGTAAAGAGCAGAAAATGAGTGAAATATTCACTTGAGTCCATTCAGCTCCTTATTTGTTTCCCTTCACAGAATAAATGATTAACATATTCAAGGCTAACTACATTTTGACAACTCTTAAGCATATAAAATATGAAACCCAAAAGTTGTATAAGCCTTAAGCCATAATCAAATATATACTTATAAAACATAAAATGTACTTAGTGATATTTTTAATTTTTTCAAAACAATTTTTTCCCTTGTTACCTTTATTTATAAAATCTCAAAATAGTAAAAAAGCTGTCAATTTTTTCCTCTTCAAATCAATAGTTACCTTTGATCCTTTCAAACAAGTATTCCTGATTTGGGGTAAGGTCTAGATACTGCACGATTGTATTCAGAGTTGGAATGAGAGGAGCTTTGACCAGAGCAGCTTGTTTTAAGCTAGTAATGCTAGCCTCTGTTAAAAATAAAACACAGAACACAGATTACGTTTCATGTAGGTCTCTAAAGGACTTCAAATGCTGTTCTCTCGATACTGAATGAATAAATGAAAGCAATAATAATTCATCTTAACAATTTGCATTATCTATTTCACCTACAATTTATTTTATCATTTCTGGTAAGGTGGCCAGAATGACACACATGCACACACTCACACACACACACACCCATTCCAAAAGCAAGAGCCAAATCCATTTGGGCAGATCTATAAACAATTAATACACAGATTTTTATGGGTTACATATAAAGAAAGCTCAAAAAGGATAAGCACAGGTTCAAATAACATTAACAAGACCTAGAAAGTAACCATTCTGGCTTTGGAGTCAAGAGAGTTCTGGCGTCAAACTGCTACCCTGTGATACTGGGCAAGTTACTTAACCTCTCTTAGTAGCCTCATCCATAAAACGAGGTACTAACAGGTTTTAAAGGTTAATGTAAAGGTTGTATAAATTACATATGAAATATTTGGACACTCAACAAATAGACGTTTTAGGGATGTATAATTCTGATTTTAGTCCAGAGAATAAAGATTGATTAAACAATAACCAAAAAAGTAGAAAGTGTTCATGTACAGTCCAAAGCACTTACATATTTTAAGAAGAAATTTATTCTCTACAAAGAGGCGGTTGACTAAAATACTCCCTATTTATTTTGAAACCTTATTACTTAACACAAAATAAGTTATGGTATAAATATTTTAGGCAGATTTATTATACAGACCCTTAACAGTTTTATTTTTTGCAGATTAAAAATAGGTGATTTTAAATTAGCATTGTTACATATTGTTCATGCAACTTTGTATTTACTATCTGGTAGGGACTTTTATCTAAAATACATAAGGAATAATAAAAAGATGAAAAACCCAATCTAGGAGTGAATAAAGGATCTGAAAAGATATTTCTCCTAAGAAGATATATGAATGGCCAAGAAGCTCATGAAAAGATGCTCAACATCATTAGCCATCAGGAAAATGCAAATCAAACCTACACTGATGTACTATTTCACACCCATTAGGATAACTAAGACAGACAACAAGTATTGGTGAAGATGTGAGAAATCGGAACCCTTATACACTGCTGGTGGGAATGTAAAATAGTGCAGCTGCTTTATAGAAAACAGTCTGGCAATTTCTCAGAAGAGTAAATATGGAGTTACCATATGGCTTAGCAATTCCACTCCTAGGTAATACCCAAGAGGAATTAAAACATCCACATACTTGTACACAAATGTTCATGGCATTATTCATTTTATAATAGCTAAAAACTGAAAACGCAAACTCACTCAGCCAATAAATGGGTAAACAAAATGGGGTAAACCCATACAACAGGATATTGTGTGGTAATAAAAAGAAACACGGTACTGATAAATGCTACAAAATGGATGAACCTTGAAAACATGTTAAGCGAATGAAGCTAGTCACAAAGGACAACATATTATATGACTCCATTTATATGAAATACCCAGAGCAAGCCTATCTATAGAGACAGAAAGTACAGTGGTAGTTGCTCAGGGCTGGACAGTGGGGAGTGGTGGTCGGAAGCAGGGGTGACTGCTAAAGGGTATGTGGGTGATGAGATATTCTAAAATCGATTGTGATGGTTGCACAACCCAGACCTTTGAATTGTAGAACTTTAAATGGGTCAACTAAATCACAGGTAAATTATATCTCAGTAAAACTGTTATATTTTATTTTATTTTATTTTGTTTTTTTCAATTAGCCACAATCATTTATTTCACATATGATGGACAAATACTGTAATGGCATTACATATGATAAGGCATTGTTATTATGTATTACAAGATATTTTAATTTTATCACATAAACCTGCATGCCTAATATTGTTATTTTCAGTATTTCCAAGGCAATATTTAAAACATAGACTATTTCATAATTTATTCTTTCAAACTTTTCGATGCTTGCATATTATAATACAAATGATTATAGCTCTATATTGTCCAGGTTGTTCAAATTTCTTTCAATCAAGACTATATCATGACTGAGAATAAACTATAAGTCATTCTATTGAATAGCCTTTATACAAATTAGCTTGGGCAATATTTTATGTGAATCTTTCTTTTTATGGTCGTGCAAAAATTTTTTTTAATGTTATTATTTTTAGAATGGCACTTTTATTGCATATTTTCATGCAGTTCCTTTCAATAAACATTTTCTCTATTTTAAAATGTTTGATCCTTTTAAATATGAAATAAACAATAGATATTTTCTTTAAGCTCCTGTCAATATTATTAATAACAAGCAACAGTTTCATACTAATAACAGGGGATAAAGCAAATTTAAAGTTGGTTTCATTATCACTAAAGATGAGTCATTCTTCATTTAACAATTTTCTGTTGTTTCACTTAATTCTTCTAGCGTATTTTGTTTAAACTAAATGTAATTATCTTAACAGCATTTAGTTGACATCCCACCATGTGTCTAAAGTTGGTTGTAAGGTAAAACTGTTATATTTTAAAAAGTACAGTTGGCCTTTGAACAACATGGGTTGGAAGAGCATGCATTATACATGCATTTTTTTTCAATAAACATATGGGAAAGCTTTTTGGAGATTTTTGACACTTTGACAAAAACATTTTCTTTTCTCTAGCTTACTTTATTGTGAGAATATAGTAATAAAACATACAAAATATGTGTTCTAATACCAAAATATGTGTTTAAGTTATCAGTAAGGCTTCTGGTCAATCAATAGTAAGCTATTAGGTTAAGTTTTGGGGGAGTCAAAAGTTATATGCAGACTTTCAAATGTGTGGGGAATTGGTGCCCTTAACCCCCACACTGTTCAAGGGCCAACTTATATATATAGATGTTTAGTTTTTTAATTCACCTCAAGATAACAAAGTTACAAGCAGAAATTTTACACCTTGCAGATTCACTGAAAGTAAATTAAATGCTGGGCTCTATACTCACATACCTCCTATCTGTAGCTCTGGACAGCCCATTCTTCTCATCTGTGTGCTGACAGACTCAATCTCTTGTACAAGTGGGACTAATACTGTCTCATTGATCCACTAGGAAGAAATGAGGTAAACATTTTACACACATAATTCTAAAGCAATTCTCAAATAATTATTTTAATGAAATGCTATTAATTTTTTTACTGTTTTCTACTTGAATACTAACAGTATAGTGAAAGAGAATGAAAGTAACAGCTACCTTAAATCTAGAGAGTTAAGTAAATAAGCTTAGCAAATAAATTGGTGTGTTAACTAAGTGATATTCTTAAATCATATATGCTTGTTTTTTTCTTAAGGAAATATAAAACTTTCAGTTATATGTTAAGTTTTTCTTAAATTTTTCTTTCTATGATTATCACTTAGCTAAAAGGACACTCTTCAATATACATTTCTAAGATAATTATTCACACATTTATTCATGTAGTGTTTATACTGGTTTATGATTAGTAAGATAGTTTTTCAAACTAACATAACTGATTAACTCTCAGCAGGCTTACCCAATTCCCTCACCATGTGGAAAACATTTATTATATTTGAAACTGGTTTGTGAATATTATATTACTTTAGGGCTAGGGATTTCAAATGCCACTTTGTATGGCTAATATCAAACTAATTCTGTGATGTGAAAAGACTGTCCAAGGAAATATCCCACTGGTTTGTTTCTGTGTTATGTGTTGTGTTCAAAGCAACTTCAACTCCACTTCTGTTTCCATGCCTCTGTTTAACCATAAAATGGGAGGATGAGAAAAAGTTTCAGATGAAATACAAGTCTACAATTTCTCATAAAAATTTTGAATTAAAAAAAACTGAAAACTGAAAGATTCTTTTTAATCCATTTAACAAGTAAATTTATGTACTGGCAAGTACTGAACTGAATTCCAATGAATCTATTATGGGTTTTATCCTATTTAGTGTGACTATTCATATGCTTTGCTGCAGAAATATTAATGTGGCTGACTACTGAGTGCTGACAAGACTCTACTAGAGGTATTATAAAATGTATGGTCAATGCATACTGCTTTTCAAAAAATCTGAAAAACTGTATTTCAGAACACTGTAGCCTAGGAAATTCAGATAAGGGATTTTGTTTGTATTTCTTCAAGATGATACTGCTGACTGAGACTTTATATTTTAAATATATTAGCATTTTTTGATAAGCCTGTAAGTCGAAATGAGAGAGTAGAGTTCTAGGACATCATTTCAATTATTCATTCTTCCAACATTTATTAAATTACATCCTACTTTGTCAGCTACACTTTGACTGCAACAAAAGTATCTAAGGGGTTCAAGAGAGAGATCTAGGCCTCATCCTCAGAAAGTCTGATTGAGTCGTTATGGGGTTGGACTCAGGGATTTTCATTTTTAAAAAGCTATCCATCCAGGCTTTGACTCAAGAAAGTAGGCTGTTATTTTTCACCACTCTGTCCTATACTCTATGTAAATTATAGTAGCAGAATAAAAAAGGAGTACACGTGACTACAACATATTTCTAGAAGATGTAGATGTAGAGTTGATGGATGACCGCTGAACGATCAAATAGCGGGAGAAGCGGCTGCCTGCACAGAATCTGAGTGCAGCTCTCTGCAGTGGTGGAGTGGCCAACTTGCCCAGCAGAACTTAGGATGTATGTACAGGTAGTAGGAAGAGCGAGGGATAGAGGCAGGGTTACAACAAGGGAACTCACTCACTCTGTACATGGAAGAGTTGGCCTTTTGAGGACAAGGATCTCATTTTTGTTTCCCCTCACATTTCTAGAAACATAATAGTTTCTGACAGAAAACCTTTTTGAAAAATAAAACTAAGATGTTAGGAAAGGGAAGAAGATCTTAACTAAACGTACTTATTCCTTTATTCACTCAAAATACACTGATACCCTAAATACGGAAAAGAATTCCATGAAAACAGACACAAACAAAATGTCATGTTTGTCCTTATGTATGGACCATACATATCATACTTTTAATAATTGATATTCTAATTAATAATTAACATTTAATTGATATGCTAACAACACAATTTGCATATCAAGAGGTACTAATACTGTCCACAGAATGTCAAAACTTACATTTCTGAACTTAGCTGTCCATGAATCCATATGATCAAGAAGTTGTCTATTCATAGTCACTCTTGCCCAAACCTATTAGAAAGAAGTATGTGTAAAATAATCAGATAAAAAGTCTTGCCAAAAATCAATAATTCTTTCCCCCACCCTCAAAAACATTTGGAATAATTTTTAAAAACTTCATAAATGTCAATTGATCTAATTAATATGCAGTAATTTTATTACCCACTTGGTTGCTATTCATGTACAGATATATCTTTAAAATTTCTTATGTTAATATGTTTAAAGGACATTCTTGCTTTTAAGAACAAAATTAAAATCCTGTATTTGGTATTAAACTCACAAAGTTAATGGACTGTCATATATTCTAATCCAAATGTATTTTAAAAGCAAAAATCCTGTATATGTTAAGTACAAATAGTATTTGAGGTATCTTTTTATAAATGAAGGCAGAAAAATGTTTCAGACAGGACATTAATGTCAACCATGTGTTATAATTAGTAAAACGTAAAATATAATTCAATTTTAGGTATACAGCTTTAGGTATACAAAGTTAGACAGGAGCCTTTCCAGTGTTTAATGTGTGCCAGATTTATGTTTCTAGCCAGTAAAAGTGGAGGTTACAGAATAAAAATATTCTAGAAGTAGAAGACTTTTCTAACAATCTGTAAATCATAAATAGTTAAGTCATTTTTATTTTCCATTTACCTCCTCTTCAGCTTGTTTAGAACTGAGATCGGCTTCATCTTTGTTAGCACATGGGGCCTGAGACCTACAGGCAAGCTGATACTGAAACTTCTTTAAAGTCTGTGCATAATCCCCCACAGAACGATTGTAGTTCCAGAAAGTAGGACTGGTGGAAGGCGAGGTTGAATCTGGGCTCCCTACAATGATTCATTTAAAGAGTTACCAGTACGTTGTAGTCATTTTGACAGGTAGAGTTAGGACATAAACACTGGGTATCCAGGCATCTAGGCAATGACAATTAAGAAAGACACAGTCTCGAGGGGCTTCTCTCCTTCCCCTGCCCCAATATTACCTTTTTTTCAAATAACATGGACTGTTTGCACTGAAAATTAAAAACTATTTTCTGAGAAGTATCAGTTTAAGAGCCATAAGACCTCTAAGTGGTTGAAAGTATTTTCTGCTGTAAAATTTAGCTTCTTTCATTCTCTAAGACTCAAATGATTCAGCGAGAAACAAATGACAAATAGCCTCGGGAAATAAATAGAATAGGAAGTTCCATGCTTGGATTTTTAGCTCCTTTTGAATGGGATAACTACAGCCTCCTATTAATAAACTACTCTTTGGATTAGTAGCTACACTCACTCTTCCCGGCACTCTGCTCAGTCTATTTACAGCTTACAGGAATTCCTATGTTGTACTGAGTAGAGACTATCTGCTGATTACACTTCTAAGTTTATAAACTTACTTTGGATTTAATCCTGTAGAAAGACCCCTACCAGAGTACTTATCACACTTTAAGGTTATAGTTTCTCTCTTTTCTCAAATAGAATTTGGGCTCTTTGAGGGCAGGGAGTATTTTTTCCCTAGCACCTAACACAGTATCTGGATAAACAGAAAATTTTCAATGACAATTATGCTACTTATGAAGGGCTTACTTTTTCAGAGATTAACTGATATCAAGAGTATCAAATGATACTTCATATCCACACACAAAAATCACAAATAGAAATTAGGGTTTCTTATAATCTTAGCAGAATTTCTACAAGGAGTGACTATAAAATAATAAAATGGTTTTCTTATGTATATAGGCACAAAAGATGAGAAATCATCAGAGGGGTATGTGGCAATATTTCAATTCACATCATCAAAACCTTGAAGCTTAGCCAGTGTTACACTAGTAGCCTTGATAGCATGTTTTGTGCTGGCAGTAAAGAAAGATCCCACACACAGTCCAGTAAGGAAAAATCACATGTGGTGTGAAGTTAAAAATTTCAAGTAAGACTGACAAAATTATTTACAGGAATCAATTAATGTCAAGAAAACATGATTTAAACCAACAAAAGTGATTAGTAATAAGCAGGGAATACAAAAAGGAAGGTAAAAGACATGGTCATGATAGAGCACAAAGTTGTCTAATTTGATTAATCATTTTGACTATTAACTTTAAAAATGATAATCAAGCTTTCTGAGAGAAAACCTGAACTTGAGAATTACAATGAAGACTGGCTTTAGATGACAAAAGATGCTTTATGTAGATGGCAGCATGTTTTAATAGCTGCTGTGCATTAGTCAAACTACAAGCAAAACATATAGAGCAAGCAGTGACAAAACGGGGCCCCTGCACAATGACCACCACCACAACAGGACCGCACAGGCTCTGTAGCTGTAGGAACGCCGAAGTTTAGCCTAACAATCAAAGCACACAGAGCTGTCTGGAATTCTGGCAACTCAACAAACCAGGTAACCTGAAACATCTCCCCCTATATATATCTAAAAATGTCTGTTCAATAAAACATTATTTAAATGAACAATGGCCCTTGCACAAAAAGTAAAAGGAATAGCCAGTGGCTAAAAGTGAAGAGGAACTGGAAATCAGAATGGTCTGTGTGTGAAGTGAGGCTGTGGCTGTTCTGGAGCATTTTGGAGGCGTTGGGAAAATGCCCAACTGGGAACTGGAAATGAGGAAGTAGGCCCAGGAGAGGTAGAGAACTGCATTGACTTTTCTCTCTCCTACATTCTGATGTACCTGACACAGGGCCATGAACTTCAAAAGGCCACATTCTCAGTGGATAAGAAAAAAATATCTGTCCATTGGGACCAGGTGATAATAAGGAAGCTTGTCTGTCTTAGGTTGTTGGGAAATTTTTTTTTTGGTATCATTAATCTACGATTACATGTGCAACATTATGGTTACTAGACTCCCCACCTCATCAAGTCCCCCCCATATACACCATTACAGTCACTGACCATCAGCATAGTGAGATGCTATAGAATCACTACTTGTCTTCTCTGAGTTGTACAGCCCTCCCCGTGCTACATTATGTCTGCTAATCGTAATGGCCCTTTTCCCCCTTGTCCCTCCCTTCGCACCCATCCTCCCCAGTCTCTTTCCCTTTGGTGACTGTTACTCCATTCTTGGGTTCTGTGAGTCTGCTGCTGTTTTATTCCTTCAGTTTTTTTCTTTGTTCTTATACTACACAGATGAGTGAAATCATTTGATACTTGTCTTTTTCCACCTGGCTTATATCACTGAGCATAATACCCTCTAGCTCCATCCATGTTGTTGCAAATGGAAGGCTTTGCTTTCTTCTTACAGCTGAATAATATTCCATTGTGTATATGTACCACCTCTTCTTTATCCATTCATCTACTGATGGACACTTAGGTTGCTTCCATTTCTTGGCTATTGTAAATAGTGCTGCGATAAACATAGGGGTGCATATGTCTTTTTCAAACTGGACTGCTGCATTCTTAGGGTAAATTCCTAGGAGTGGAATTCCTGGGTCAAATGGTATTTCTATTTTGAGTTTTTGGAGGAACCTCCATACTGCTTTCCACAATGGTTGAACTAATTTGCATTCCCACCAGCAGTGCAGGAGGGTTCCCCTTTCTCTACATCCTCACCAACATTTGTTGTTGTTTGTGTTTTGGATGGTGGTCATCCTTACTGGTGTGAGGTGGTATCTCATTGTGGTTTTAATTTGCATTTCTCTGATGATTAGCGATGTGGAGCATCTTTTCATATGCCGGCTGGCCATCAGAATTCTTCTTCGGAGAAGTGTCTGTTCAGACCCTCTGCCCATTTTCTAATTGGTTTATTTGCTTTTTGTTTGTTGAGGTGCGTGAGTTCTTTATACATTTTGGATATCAACCCCTTATCAGACATGTCATTTATGAATATATTCTCCCATACTGTAGGATGCCTTTTTGTTCTATTGATGGTGTCCTTTGCTGTACAGAAGCTTTTCAGCTTGATATAGTCCCACTTGTTCATTTTTGCTTTTGTTTCCCTTGCCTGGGGAGATATGTTCATGAAGAAGTTGCTCATGCTTAAGAGATTTTTGCCTGTTTTTTTCTAAGAATTTTATGGTTTCATGGCTTACATTCAGGTCTTTGATCCATTTTGAGTTGACTTTTGTGTGTGGGGTTAGACAGTAGTCCAGTTTCATTCTCTTACATGTAGCTGTGCAGTTTTGCCAACACCAGCTGTTGAAGAGGCTGTCATTCCCCATTGTATATCCATGGCTCCTTTATCATATATTAATTGACTGTATATGTTTGGGTTAATATCTGGACTCTCTACTCTGTTCCACTGGTCTGTGCGTCTGTTCTTGTGCCAGTACTAAATTGTCTTGATTACTGTGGCTTTGTGGTAGAGCTTGAAGTCAGGGAGCGTAATTCCCCATTTTATTCTTCCTTCTCAGGATTGCTTTGGTTATTTGGGGTCTTTTGTGTTTCCATATGAATTTTAGAACTATTTGTTCCAGTTCGTTGAAGAATGCTGTTGGTATTTTGAGAGGGATTGAACTGAATCTGTAGATTGCTTTAGGTAGTATGGCCATTTTGACAATATTTATTCTTCCTAGCCAAGAGCATGGGATGAATTTCCATTTGTTAGCACCCTCTTTAATTTCTCTTAGGGGTGTCTTGTAGTTTTAAAGGTATAGGTCTTTCACATCCTTGGTTAGGTTTATTCCTAGGTATTTTATTCTTTTTGATGCAATTGTGAATGGAATTGTTTTTCTGATTTCTCTTTCTGTTAGCTCATCATTAGTGTATAGAAAAGCAACAGATTTCTGCGTATTAATTTTGTATTCTGCAACTTTGCTGAATTCAGATATTAGTTCTAGTAGTTTTGGAGTGGAGTCTTTAGGATTTTTTATGCACAGTATCAAGTCATATGCAAATAGTGACACTTTGCCTTCTTTACCAATCTGGATGCCTTGTATTTCTTTGTTTTGTCTGATTGCAGTGGCTAGGACCTCCAGTTCCATGTTGAATGACAGTGGGGAGAGTGAGCATCCCTGTCTTGTTCCCGATCTTAGGTGAAAAGCTTTCAGCTTCTAGCTGTTAAGTATGATGTTGGCTGTGAGTTTGTCATATATGGCCTTTATTATGTTGAGGTACTTGCCCTCTATACCCATTTTGTTGAGAGTTTTTATCATGAATGGATGTTGAATTTTGTCGAATGCTTTTTCAGCAAGTGTGGAAATGATCATGTGGTTTTTGTTCTTCTTTTTGTTGATGTTATGGATGATGTTGATGGATTTTTGAGTGTTGTACCATCCTCACATCCCTGAGATGAATCCCACTTGATCATAGTGTATTATCCTCTTGATGTACTTTTGAATTTGGTTTGCTAATATTTTGTTGAGTATTTTTGCATCTATGTTCATTAGGGATATTGGTCTGTGATTTTCTTTTTTGGTTGTGTCTTTGCCTGGTTTTGGTATTAGAGTGATGCTGGTCTCATTGAATGAGTTTGGAAGTATTCCCTCCTCTTCTATTTTTTTGGAAAACTTTAAGGAGAATGGGTATTATGTCTTCTCTATATGTCGGATAAAATTCAGCGGTGAATCCATCTGGTCCAGGTGTTTTGTTCTTGGGCAGTTTTTTGATTACTGATTCAATTTTGTTGCTGGTAATTGGTTTGTTTAGATTTTCTGTTTCTTCATTGGTCAGTCTTGGAAGGTTGTATTTTTCTAAGGAGTTGTCCAATTCTTCTAGGTTTTCCAGCTTGTTAGCATATAGATTTTTATAGTATTCTCTAATAATTCTTTGTATTTCTGTGGGGTCGGTCATGATTTTTCTTTTCTCATTTCTGATTCTGTTTATGTGTGTTGATCCTCTTTTTCTCTTAATAAGTCTGGCTAGGGGTTTATCTTTTGTTTATTTTTTCAAAGAACCAGCTCTTGGTTTCATTGATTTTTCTATTGTTTTATTCTTCTCAATTTTATTTATTCTTCTCTGATCTTTATGTCCCTCCTTCTGGTGACTTTGGGCCTCATTTGTTCTTCTTTTTCCAGTTTCAATAATTGTGACTTTAAACTATGCATTTGGGAATGTTCTTCCTTCTTTAAATAGGCCTGGATTGCAATATACTTTCCTCTTAGAACTGCCTTTGCTGCATCCCACAGAAGTTGTGGCTTTGTGTTGTTGTTGTCATTTGTCTCCATATATTCTTTGATTTCTGTTTTGATTTGGTCGTTAACCCATTGATTAATTAGGAGAGTGTTGTTAAGTCTCCATGTATTTGTGAGCCTTTATGTTTTCTTGCTAAAATTTAATTCTAGTTTTATACCTTTATGATCTGAGAAGTTGGTTGGTAGAATTTCAATATTTTTGACTTTACTGAGGTTCTTTTTGTGTCCTAGTATGTGGTCTATTCTGGAAAATGTTCCATGTGCACTTGAGAAGAATGTGCATCCTGTTGCTTTTGGGTGTAGAGTTCTGTAGATGTCTGTTAGGTCCATCTGTTCTAGTGTGTTGTTCAGTGCCTCTGTGTCTGTACTTATTTTCTGTCTGGTTGATCTGTCCTTTGGAGTGAGTGGTGTGTTGAAGTCTCCTAAAATGAATCCATTGCTGTCTATTTCCTCCTTTAATTTTGTTAGTATTTGTTTCACATATGTCGGCGCTCCTGTGTTGGGTGTATATATATTTATAATGGTTATATCCTCTTGTTGGACTGACCCCTTTATCATTATGTAATGTCCTTCTTTATCTCTTGCTACTTTCTTTGTTTTGAAGTCTATTTCGTCTGATACAAGTACTGCAACACCTGCTCTTTTCTCCCTGTTGTTTGCATGAAATATCTTTTTCCATCCCTTCACTTTTTGTCTCTGTATATGTTTGGGCTTGAGGTGAGTCTCTTGTAGGCAGCATATAGATGAGTCTTGCTTTTTTATCCATTCTACTACTCTGTGTCTTTTGACTCGTGCATTCAGACCATTTATATTTAGGGTGATTATCGATAGATATGTACTTATTGCCATTGCAGGCTTTAGAATCATGGTTATGAAAGGTTCAAGGGTAGCTTCTTTACTATCTAACAGTCTTACTTAACTCTCTTATTAAGCTATTATAAACACAGTCTGATGATTCTTTATTTCTCTCCCTTCTTATTCTTCCTCCTCCAGTCTTATATGTTAGGCATTTTATTCTGTACTCTTTTGTGTTTCCTTTGACTCTTTTTGTGGATAGTTGATTTTATTTTTTGCCTTTTAACTAAATTATTTGGTTGGTCTGCTTTATTTGCTGTGATTTTATTTTCTCTGGTGACATCTATTTAGCCTTAGGAGTGCTTCCATCTAGAGTAGTCCCTTTAAAATATTCTGTAGAGGTGGTTTGCGGGAGTCAAATTCCCTCAACTTTTATTTGACTGGGAATTGTTTAATCCCTCCCTCAAATTTAAATGATAATCGTGCTGGATACAGCATTCTTGGATCAAGGCCCTTCTGTTTCAGTGTATTAAATATATCATGCCATTCTCTTCTGGCCTATAAGGTTTGTGTTGAGAAGTCTGATGATAGCCTGATGGGTTTTCCTTTGTAGGTGATCTTTTTTCTCTCTCTGGCTGCCTTTAATATTCTGTCCTCCTCTTTCATCTCTGCCATTTTAATTATTATATGTCTTGGTGTTGTCCTCCTTGGGTCCCTTGTGTTGGGATATCTGTGGGCTTCCATGGTCTGAGAAACTATTTCTTTTCCCAGTTTGGGGAAGTTTTCAGCAATTATTTCTTCAAAGTCACTTTGTATCCCTTTTTCTCTCTCTTCTTCTGGTAGACCTATAATGCAAATATTGTTCCATTTGGATTGGTCACACAGTTCTCTTAATATTCTTTCATTCCTAGAGATCCTTTTATCTCTGTGCCTCAGCTTCTCTGTATTCACGTTCTCTGATTTGTACTCCATTACAGTCTCTTGCACCTCATCCAGTCTGCTCTTAAGACCTTCTATCAATTGTTTCATTTCTGTTATCTCCCTCCGGACTTCATCCCTTAGCTCTTGCATATTTCTCTGCAGGTCTATCAACATGGTTATGACTTTTATTTTGAATTATTTTTCAGGAAGATTGGTTATGTCTATCTCACCAGGCCCTCTCTCTGGGGTTGTCTGAGTGATTTTTGACTGGACCAGATTCTTCTGCCTTTTCATGGCGATAGGAGTGGTCGCAGGCAGGTAGCACATGTGTCATTTGGGAGAACCACGTCCTTTCCTGCTTGCTGGTCGCCTTTCCCTTCTGTGTTGCCTGTGTCAGTTACCCGCATACTGGGAGCAGTCTCTGGGATAATCCCCTGAGCTTCCGTGGGCAGGGCCGCCCTCAGGCTAGCCTAGAGCACTGCAGGGGCATGGCAGCCATGCTGGGTGTATTCTGCAGCAAGGATGGGCCCCTTCGCGCCGTCCGGACCTTGCTCTGGGTTCTGCAGCCCGTGCTGGTTACCCGCACACTGGGAGGCAGTCTCTGGGATAATCCCGAGCTGCTGTGGGCAGGGCCGCCTTCAGGGTAGCCTAGAGCACTGCGGGGGTTGCCGCCAAACCAGGTATGTTCTGCAGCAAGTATGGGCCCCTTCGCACCTTCCGGACCTTGCTCTGGCTTCCACAGCCCATCCCAGTTAGCTGCGTGCCCGCTGGGTGGAGATTCTTTGTGGTTGCTGTGGGCGGGGCTGCTCTCCGGCTGCCCCGCAGCTGTGGCAAGTAAGCCAGTCCATTTGCAGTGCCACCCGGGGGGAACGAATGGCAGGCTGCTTATCACCGTGAGGTGCTTTGGGGCTGCTTTACCCGGCAGCTGGTTAGGGGATCCAAAATTCCTCAAGATTCCCAGCCTGCTGGGCTGAGTGTGTTGGGACGATTTTGTTCAGCTGTTGGGACCTTGTCCCTTTAAAACTTTTAAAAAGTGCCCGCTTTTCTTTTGTCCCAGGGGAGCCGACTGTGGGGACCTGCTCACAATCTCTGTCTCGGATCCTGCCCTTCCATTTCTCTAATATCCAGTACACCATGCGATGTGTGTCTGTGCTCCCGGTGTAGATCACCAGGGTTGGTTATTTAGCAGTCCTGTGCTTCCACTCCCTCCCCACTCTGATTCTTTTCCTCCCGCTGGTGAGCTGGGGTGGGGAGAGTGCTTGGGTCCCCCGGGGTCATGGCTTTGTATCTTACCCCTTTTGTGAGGTGCTGAGTTCTCGCAGATGTAGATGCAGCCTGGCTGTTGTCCTGTATCTTCAGGTCTCTCTTTTAGGAATAGTTGTATTTGTTGTATTTTCAAAAACATGTATGGTTTTGGGAGGAGATTTCCACCGCCCTGCTCACACCGCCATCTAGAGCCCCCTCTTGTTGTGGAAATTTTTTTTAAATTCCCCAAGGCTTAAAAATTATAGGTCCATCTTCATATGGATTTAGAGTGCCCGTTTATACTGCTACCTGTGAGATCCAGAACCTCAAACTGAAAGCCCAGACATTACAAAAGTTAGTTCAAGGTCAATGATACTACTTAGGAACCTGGCAGAGACAAATTCAAAACTGCTAGAAAAAGCACAGATAAAACTCTACTGGAGATGAATTTGCCAAACACAAACAAAAAATACATAGATCACAAGGAAACAAGCCTCTAAGCAAGAGTCAACAAGACAAGAATGTTAATATTTAATCTCTAAGAACTTTAAGGTAATTGAACTATTGGACAGAGATTTTTTAAAGTATGTTTAAAGTGACTGAGACAGGAAAAAATAATTGAAAACATAAGAATAAAACCGATACTCTAAAATTAATCAGGCATATTTGAAACAGAACCAAATGAAACTTTGAAAACTGAAAAAAAAATCCGATGAGAAACAAAATTCAGTGAGTTAAGTTTAGACACTGTTAAAGAAAGACCGAACCATCAGTCCAAACTGGTTAAAACAAACTGGGGTACGGGGAAAACAGAAAACTCCTTTACAGAGAAGAATGTCTAACTAAAATGTGGAAGAAACAAAAGTATTAGAAGTCTCCATTTTGCAACTACCACTGTATTAACTCATTCAGTAAAGGATTACCAATAGCTACTAAAACAACTGGGTGAAAGGCTGTGGGGGAATAGGATATTCATAAGCCTCAAAGCATTACACTATACATAATGTATTAGTTACAAAAGGGAAAAGCTATTATGAAGAGACCGGGCTGCCATCATCTTGACCAAGTGATCCACTCTAATGTTACCAATAAAGGGACAAAATGATACCACGTGTCTCCTGATGTGATACACTGAAAGGAAACACACCACCACCTAAGTTGTATTCTTGCCAAAAAATAATATTTAAACTGAAATCTGATGAGAAAATGATCACACAAATCCAAATTTGCAGAACTAGCCTGACCTCTTCCAAATGTAAATGTCATAAAAAACAAAAAACAAAAACCAACAAAAAACGCATAAATGTTCTAGATTAAAGAGGACAAAGGAAGCATGACAACTAAATATAATATGTGATCTTTGACAGGATCTACATCAGTAAAAGAAAAAAAGCTGTGAAGGTCATTACTGGGTCAACTGGAGGAAATGTACAATAATAGTAATATCAAGTATGATCATCGTATTATAGTTAGGAAAATGTTCTTGTTCTTAGGCAAGGTATATGAACTCTCATATAGGGATGAAATGGCCTTTCAGCAAAAATGTGTCTGTGAAAAATAGTGCCTGGTTTCTACTGGAGAAAGGGGTTACAAATATGGAAAGGGTAGAGGCTAGAATTAAACCCTGTATAACTGGATTGGAATTGGAAGTATCAGTATGAACTCAGGTTTTAAAACTGAATGGATTTAGAAGTACATACTGATGCACATGTGTGTACACATGTATATACATGTATTTCCTAGCTGTCTGCTGAGAGGACCTGGAGTAATGATACCCTATTAACACGGCACATTCAGCACCCAGACATTAATTTTTAAGAATCATTCTCCACTAAGAGCAATCATGGCCCCTTGGAGGAACAGGCTGACCCCAGAGCTAGGTAGCTAGGGAAGGAAGAAGAGTCTAGAATCTTACGGTGCTAGAAAGTAAAACAGCACCACCAACAAAAAACAAATAGAAGCCAGAGGGTCCCACCAGCCAGACTTGAGGCAATCTATCAAAGTAAATGACATAACTGGGGAGAAAAAAAGCTCTATCTTCTAATAGGATGCCACCAGGTAAATGTAAAAAGGTGGTCACACAATTAATGTACCACTGAATTATATATTTAAGAACAGTTAAAATGGTAAATTTTTTTACTACACCAAAAACTGTTTAAAAAAGTAAAAGGATACATATAGAATGATAGAATTAGAAAGCCACTATGAGAAGCAACATAGTAATAATTAATTTTGAAAACAGTATTAAAAGGATGTTAAAATTAGGAAGTCAAAATTTGATGAGAACATATTTATATAGCCTCAAAGTAGCTGCCCACAAAATACTATTTACAAATTTGTACAAACTACTTAATTACCTAAAGACCACAGGTACAGAAGGGTTAAAAGTATAGGGATGCACATAGATATAATAGGCAAATACTAACCAAAAGAAAATTAGTATAGCTGTGTTAATATCAGGCAAAATGCCCAAGAAATAAAGATAAAAGGAAAAACTGACCAGAATAATATTAACAATTTGGAATTTATGTGCACTTAACATAATCTCATATATGCTTAGCAAATTTGACAGAATTATTCCACTTCTTGGAATCTACCCAAAGAAAACAAAATCCTTGATTCGAAAAGTGTATACGCATTCCTATGTTTACTGCTGCATTATTTACAATAGCCAAGATACAGAAGCGATCTAAGTGTCCATCAACAGATGAATGGATAAAGAAGACGTGGTACATATACACAATGGAGTATTATTCAGGCATAAAAAAAGAGAAATCCTGCCATTTGCAACAACATGGATAGACCTGAAGGGTATTTCGCTAACTGAAATAAGCTAGATGGAGCAAGACAAAACCATAGGATTTCACTTGTTTTTGGAATATAAAAACAATGAAAAAACAGAATGAATACAACAGCAGTAGACTCATAGACACTGAGAAGGGACAGGTGATTATCTTGGGGGTGGGTGGATGGGAAGGGTGTGGGGGATAAAAGGGCACAAAAATCTCAATCATAGTCTAAGTCAATCACAGGAATGGTAGAACAGCATGGAGAATATAGTCAATGATTCTGTAACATCTCTGTGTGTTAACACATACTAACTGCACTACTGGGAGTGAGAATTTAATAATATGGGTAACTGTTGAACAGCTGTGTTGTATATTTGAAACCAGTATGAGATTGTATATCAATGATATTTCAAAAAAAAATTATAGAGATATTTAATGGGAGACAATGGGAGTTTTTAACACTTTCTTAGTAATTAACAGATAAAGCAGATAAAAATTAATAACAAAGAATTTAAGAACATTATTCAAGAAGCTTGACTCAATGAACAAATATGAAACACAATCTTTAGAGACTATGCATTCTTTCCAATATGCTGAAGAACCATTTATAGAAGTGATCATATAGCAGATCTAAATGCATGTCTCAAAAAATACAAAAAAATTAATAGGGTTACAGATCAGAATCTCCAGCCACAGTACAATTAACTTAGAGAAAAGAAAAAAGATAACTAAGCCTTTCATTTCATGTTTGGAAGTTAAAAGAAATGTCAATCACCAAAAATACTTCCAAACAACAGTAACACTTCTAAATAACAACTACAGGTAAAAGAAGAAATAAAAATGGAGTCAGAAAATCCCTGAATATGGCAATAATATGCAGAGAGCACATAGGTTGTCCTTTGTATTATACTCGGTAATTTTCAGTATACTTGAAGTATTTCAAAATTTAAAGAGAAGAAAAGCATGTATCAACAAATAACGAGATAATATTGATTTGTTTCTTTGACATTTGTGGCACTTGCAGGTAAAATTAAATTAAAAATCAATGGAGAGATTTCAAGTGACACAAAGAGCCATGGTCCAGTAACTGGCTTCCTCACTGCGGCCATGCTTTAGCACCTAATGTGCTTTCTGTGAAAGTTCCTGAGGGGGGAAAAAATCATTACTTGGCTCAATAACCTAATTTGGTTTCAAATAATTGACTTTGTAATAATAAAATCCACCCCAAATAGATTAAGATTTGCTAACATTGTTTCCCAAGGTAAACTAAAGACAAGTTTCAAAAACATTCTGCAAAACAGCAGTACTTCTAGAGTAAATCCACTCTCTCTACTTAATTGCTTCCCTGCCACACCAACCTCCCCAAGGACTACCTGAAGGAAGATAACTAACACTTCAGCAAGCTTTACTAAACACCACTTCAAAAACATTTTACAGCCTCAACTTTTAAGAGAAATTATAAGTTATATTATATGAAAAAGCTTTCAATCTTAATGTAGATGAGAAGTTCAAGATTTCTCAGTTCAGCTGTATTTTACTTCTTAAATTTGGTGAACTTAATTCTAACTGCATAAAACGTAAAAATAAAATGTATTTCTCTCCTGAGCTACACATGGTATACAGTACAAGAGACTTAAAACATTTATGTACAGGTACCAAGGTAATGCAAATAATTAGGTTAAGGATAATGTAAAGTGACACCAAAAATAAGTACATTAGACCTAAATAAAAAGTATATGTACCCAGCTTAACTCTATGCTGTTTCTCTTCTTCACTTCTAAGAAAAGTATCCAGAGTTCGTAGGTCTGTCATGTAGTCTTCTTTGTCAGTAGGGGAGTTATAGACAGTGGGTGAAGAACGGTAGCGAGATCTCATTCCACTGCTCTCCACTGGTCCAACAGTGGTAGGGTATGGAGGAGAAGGAGAGGGATTATAGCTTGCCAACTAAAGAAAATAAAAGAACTTTTTTTATTTTTAATTGAAATTTATTTTTATTTTTGACTTTAAACATATGCTTACCATATGACGTACCAAATGTGCTCCCTGATCTTTACCCAAAGGAGCTGGAAACCTATGTCCACACAAAAACCTGCATACAAATGTTTATAGCAGCTCTATTCACAATTGCCAAAAGTTGGAAGCAACCAAGATGTCCTTCAGAAGGAGATGGATAAACTAACTGTGCACATGCAGACAATGGAACACTATTCAGCAGTAAAAAGAAATGAGCTATCAAGCCATGAAAAGACATGGAAGAACCTTACATACCTATTTCTGAGTGAAAGACGCCAATGTGATTCCAATTATATAATATCCTGGAAAAGGCAAAACTATGGAGACAGTAAAAAGATCCGTGGCTGCCAGGAACTGGGGTGGGGGAAGGATGAATAGTTGGAGCACAAAGGATTTTTAGGGCAAAGTACTCTATGTTATTAGAATGATGGGTATATGTCATTATACATTTGACCAAATTCATAGACTTACACCACTAAGAGTGAACCCAAATGTAAATAAATTATGGACTCTGGGAGATAAGGTGTGTCACTGTAGATTCATCAATTTGTAACAAATGCACCACTCTGGTGCCTGATATTGATATTGGGGAAGGCTATGCATGTGTGGGGCATTGGGTATACAGGAATTCTCTGTACCTTCCTTTCAATTTTGCTTTGAACCTAAAACTGTTCTAAAAAATAAAGTCAATTTTTTAAAAAGTAATGTATGCATGTTTTAAAAATTAGAAAGTATGAAGAATATGTCACACATAACTCTAACAGATAATATAATCCTTTTTCACATTTCACGTATTTTCAAATCTTCAAATATGTACATAGCTATGTCAATATATTTTTGTTTTTACAAAATTGAGAAAATACTGTTTAGCTTACATCCTCATTCTTTAAAAAGTTAATCAGGTATTTTTCTATAAAAATCCTTTATAAAGATCTTACTGGCTATATAATATTTCATTGTACCAATACACCATAATTTATTTTTACATTCTATTATTCTAATAGATTTGGATTGTCCAATTTTTGGCTAATGTAAATATTAGGATAACATCTTTGTACATAAATCTTTGCTTAATTTCTGATGCTTTCCTTTAGATTTCCAGGACTAAAATGATTTGACCAAAGCATATGAACATTTTTAATACATATTTCCATTCTATTAAATAAAAATATACTAAGTTATAGTCTTGTCAGAATACACAGAAATACCTATTTTGGTATATGTCTATCAGAATTACTATTTAAAACTTTATTTTATATATATAGAATTTTTTAAAATGTGAATTTGTACTTATGAAGTTATACACTTTAAAAATAGAATTTCTGGTTACTGGTATCACCTAGTTTATTAATTTTTTCTTCTGGTATGTTGACAGTTTTTTTCTACTAGGGTTTCATGATCAATTTATATTGGTTTGTAATAAATTAAAGATTAACAAATCTTAAAATTGTTTAATGCTGTTTTGAAGATTAAAATGTTAATCCATTTCCACACTGACTTTTATTTCAATTAAGATATTATATTTTTATATGACTATATTTGAGTTAATGTTTCAATAATTGTCTTATTCTTGCTCAGAAGGCATATTTTATGCTTAACATACATTATTTCATCCTTTCAGTAACAGGTAAATATTATTACTATACTACTTTTAGAAATGAGAGGTTAGGTAACACAAGATCATACCAGGATTTCAATTCAGTTTTCTGACTCTAGAGTTTATGCTTTTAACATATTTTATTGGATGAGAATTAGCTGTTCATACACTAGCAAAATGTTAACTGTTGATAAATGTTGATAACTGTGATAGAAGATGGGTAATAGATACAGAGTAATTCACTATACTACTTTCATTTTTGTGTATGTTTGAAAATTTCCATAATCAAAGCTTAAAAGTAACTTGTTTTTATTTTTAATTTCTTTTCTTTTTTCATTACCTGGATCAAGATACCAAACGTTGTAATTTTTTTCCCCTTTACCTATATTTCACCCATTCCCCCACTCCCCTCCCCATGGCAACTGCCAGTCTGCATTCTGTGTTTATATGAGTCTGTTTCAGTTTTGTCTGTTCATTTTTTTTAGATTCCACATATAAGTTCAATTGTATGATATTCTTCTTTATCTGACTTATTTCACTTAACATAATACCCTCTAGGTCCATCCATGTTGTAGCAAATGGTAAGATTTCATTCTTTTTTATGGCTGAATAATATTCCATTGTATATATGTACCACCTCTTTCTTATCTACTCATCTATCAATAGACAGTTAGGTTGTTCCCGTATTTCAGCTACTGTAAATAATGTGAAAAACACAGGAGTGCATGTATCTTTTTGGATTAGTGGTTTTATTTCCTTTGGGTAAAAAGTTAACTGTTGATAATTTAAAAGACTCAATGGTAAAACTTCAGGACCCTAATGTATTCTGAGGATCTATGTATTTGATTAGTAGTTTTAAATTTTTCTTCTTTATTTTGGTTTTCTATTTCTTAGTCAATTTTGGCACTTTTTTTCCCCCCAGAAAAATAATTATTCATTTCAATAACTTTTCCAAAGTACTAGTTTGGCTCACCACACACGTATATAGCATAGAATCTATGTTTCATACACTGTTGCTAAGGAAACAAAGATAAATAAAAATGTGTAATCTTGTGCTCAAGGATGTGACAATCTACTAGAAAAAGATAATTAAGCAATGTTGTGAACTTTATGTACAGAGCTATTTAGTATAGATTAATAGTAGTTTTTAAGAAATGAAAGTAGCTTAAATATTCAAGAGTAAACTATGGTATCCACTAGATGAGTATTAAGTAGCCATTAAACAGAAATTATGTTTGGGTAATAAGATTATAAGTCATTTTACTTTTACTTTTCTAACTTTCTATAATGATCATATAGTACTTTTCTCATAAAAACAAGCCAGAACTATTTTTAAAAGTCATATTTGTCAATGAGTTATCAATTATCACTATATATACTGTGTAATAGTTAACTTGTATAAAATTTTCTCAATTCTATTACTTGCCAAAACTACTACTGGTGAACCAGTAGTATGGAAATTTCATTACAAATAAATATTATGTAAAAGCGTCAGGGCAGATAGTGTGTTGATTTCATTTCCAGACAGCATTTAATGAGCAGCTACGGAGATGTTAGTGAGAGCATCTGAAAATATGACCTTCCTTCTTTTAAGCCCCTCTTATGCTTCAGGCAGGAGTCACAATTTCAAATTTCTCTATTTTGCTTCTACCAAGCCTAAAAATTAGAACAAAATTCCACTCTACTTATGGGAGCTGGAATGAAGGTTTCTAATTATCTCATGGACAGTGTCCAAACTCAAGAGTCAAATGACATGACAATTCCAGTTTTTAGCTTAGAAGATACTCCAATACAATGAAAAGCACTAAAATTCTAGAAGGATATACAAAAATTTCACATAAAGAAGCAAAGAAGGAGTGAAAACATTAAGTAAAGGAAACTAAAAAGTACTGTACTTTCAAGTTTTTAAGACCAAGCAGAAAGATCCTTGATGGTGGACCTCAGTTCATTATCTGTAAAAACTCAATTTTTTTCTTTCATCTTAAGATGTGGTATAAAGAACTTCTCACTAGGTGTCAGGAAATCTGGATTCTATTCTTGGTTCTTAAATGGTGATTTGGGCAAGTCAATTATACATTGTTCCTTGGTTTCCTCATTGATAAAATGAGGAGTTGCAACTCACTAGATGATTTTCAAGGTACCTCCCAGTTCTAAAATAATGTGACTGGCCAAGAGAAAAGAGTCATTACCTTATTATAACCACTGACGGGTGAGTAGGTCACTCCAGGGCTATATGAACCACTGCCACCTGACGACAGACCTTGAAGCTGAGGGCTGTATCCAGTTATGCAGCTGGTGGTGAACTTGGGGCTGGTACTGGGTGAACGAGATGGGCTGTAACTCAACACACTCTGACCCTGAATTGAAGGAGAAGGTGGAGAAGGAGGGATTTGGGTTGCTGCCAGATCATGTGGAGGAGTCTGTACAACTAGAAGGAATAAATAAATAGTAAATAAATAGCATATGTATGTGTACAAATAAAATTTATTAATGAACTGAATATTTTTCTTCAGGAAAGGGAAAGTAATAGAGTGATTTGGTTATTAAAATACATAAACTATTATTACCAAAGTTCACCAATTAGCTGTTTATCATTTCCATAAAGTTGAAAATATGACATTAGCTTCAATGCAGCAAGAGCTAGTCATTTAGTTTTAATTGTAATTAAACAATAGAATAAACTTTCATGAGGTGTTAAATATTAGCTCCACTCAATTTAAATAAAATAGGAATGATAATCACTGGTCTTAAGACACTTAACTGTAAAGTCTATTAATATAGTTAAACCAGATGGCCTTAGAAGTCCCTTCCAACTGAGTCTATGAAATGGGGAATATTAAACAAAGATTTATTGCCAACTTTTCCCCCACCTTTGCAAAAGATGCAACACACTTACCAGCTGTTTTCAACCCTAGAAGTGTTTGCTGTCTAGGGCTAACAATTAGAATTGTTGGTGTCACAGTATATTTGAAATATCTCCAAAAATCAAATAAGGCATTTAGGCTGAAGACAGATGCAAGGGCAAGCTCTGGAAGAGAACAAATTTTTTTTTTTTAAGACGGGGAACAAAACTCTTCATACTCTAGCAAATCAAAACAACAAAATTGAAAACTCTTTTTATTCCTCATAATAGTCAACACTTAAAGTCTATTACGTATAGGGCATTTACTCGTGAGTTACAAAAACAATTACTAATCTTTACAGCCTTGTACAATCAACTTTCACCCTTGTTTTAAAGATCAATCAACAGTTGTAGAGAAATCAAGTGACTTTTCTAAGAGCACACAACTCGCTATCGAAGCCATGATTCTTAGATATGCAGACTCCAAAACTCTTGCTCTTCCACTTGTCACACCACCTCCCTGACACACAGACTTTAGATTAATGGGCATATTAGACTAAGGAATTTACTTTAATGACCATATGGACTCTTCATACCCAAGAACTACTGAAGAGCAAACAGGAGAGGAAGGAATGAGGAAACTATGGAAGGCATCAGTGGAGTCAAAATCTAGTTGGTCTTCAAAGGTAAAAAGGTAGAAAAGTAGGGAGGCAAGTAGATAAAGTAGGAGAATAACATACAAATCTCAGCAGCCCCAAACTTTATTTTTCTTACAAAACTGTAATTGTATTGTTTATTCCCTTAATTATCTTCTCTACTAGAATATTCCTTCCAGAAGGGCAGGGACCTTGTTCCCTTCCTGCTACATTCCCAGTTTTTGGAACAGAGTAGGCACTCCGATTATTTGTTGAATGAAGGAATGGCTACGAAGTTGAATTAAATATGAATGCAGCTTTTCACTGGTAGTAAATCTACATCACAGCAAAAAATACTTACCTATATACCAGAGGGGCCAGTATGTCACATTATAATATGAACTAATCAATTTTCCAGTCCTGAAAAAATCAGAAAGACTTTTCAATAACTTAAAAACACAACAACAAAAATCAACATAAACACAAAAACCTGTGGAATCAATGATTGGCTATAAAATCTTACTTTTTTTAAGCTAATTAACTTACATTTCAGTATATATCATTCCCGCTATAGATACATTTAGGAGTCCCCAGGCTAAAACCACTTTCCTAGCTTCTGTTTCCTTTTTCATCTTGATGGTTCTGTCAATAAGGGAAGCACTAGGGCTTGGCTCCCCTTGCATCTATTAAAAGACAAAAAGCACAAGAATTAATCAAAAGAAACATCTCCATTTAAGGAATCAAACTTGTGTCCTTTACAATGGTTAACTAAAAATTGCATGTACTTTTACCTTTAAAGTGTTTTCCAAAATCTTTTACACTTCAATATTAGCGTATGAAAAGAGAACCATAAATTACAACTTCATTGGCACCATAGTGTAATCAAGAGAGAACTCGCTGGTCGCTTCAGAGAACAATTTAATACTTCCAATAAATAAAAATGCTTTCTTCAGTAATTTAATGGTTGGCAATTACGTCTGCAATTACTCAGTATGGTGTTTTTGGAATGCCACAAACACCGACCCAAGGGCTTCTTTAAAATACTCAAAATACCAAGTTTTAGAAAAAAATATTCCATATAAGCGGTAAGCCATTGAAGACTCTGCTCCTGCATCCCCACGCAGAAGCCACTAACTGCCTGCGATCTTAACTGCAACTCGGACCGCAGCACGCCAGAGATCTCCGTTTTATGTTGCTGAAAGAAGTACAAGGATTTCAATTTTATATGGGCGAGAACTCATGGTGTAAAGGGGATGAGGACGAGTGGGTCAAGTATGCATTGTTTTGGTCCACACTGAAATGTACATTTCCTTTGTTTTGCTAGGCCTCATCTCTTTTCGACAAATGTTAAGCCTTGTTCCAGCTTCATGGAGTTGGATGCCAGAGTCCAGAGATGTATCCTTCCCGCCACCCAGCCACAGAGTCAAAACTCCCGTCCCCAGAGGTTCCCTCCCTGGCTCCTCCAGCACAAACTTTAGCAGCCCGTATTGCTTGTTTCCTCCCTTCCGCTCCGGGTGGTATGACTCCTGGCTACACCCCCTCTTTGGCTGAACCCTCGACTGGTCAGCGGGCGTGGAAGTTCCACGTCTGGGCCCGAGTGGATTCCGCGTCCAGGAAGAAAAATATGACCCCCAAAACGCACCGTACTCTTCGGCCTGAAGCCGTTGACTCGTGTCACTCTCTACTGCGCATGCGCGAAAGCGTGGCCGTAGGCTTGCAGGGCTACAGTTACCGGAAGAACGGGACTTCTCGCGAGAAAAACGTGCGGGAGCGACAAGAGCTAGGAGTGTTACTAGGGAAACAGCTTTCAGATTTTTGTCTTCCTGTTGGCTGCCGATGAGGTAGGGAAAAGCTGAGCGTCAGAAATTCAGACCAGGCTCTGAACCCTTAGTAAAAAGTAATAACTGAAACAAGTTGAATTTCTATATATTAATATAATTTTAGCTTTCTTAGGACATTTATTGACTCACACTTTTAAGATTTTATGAAACAGGGTGTCTAATTGTAAGACACAGATTGCCTGGTAATGTGTCCAGACACCATCAGCAAGAACAAAGCATTTCTCACATTTGTGTTAAAAACAAGCGTTGATTTCATGTAAATTCTTAAAAGTCCTTGAAATAAGGGTGTAATAGTAATACGAAAAACCAAAAGACGTGTTTTGTTGTTAAAGTTGTTAGTGGTTTTAAGGTTTTAAACAACCAAAAATCTTTTCCTGAATAGTCTTTGGAAGAACTTCTAAGCCTGAGGAAACGTTTCATCAGGGAGCTCAATTTGGTTTTATTTAACAAATACAAACGCCTACAATGTGCCACCGAGCCCTGCGCAGGGATGTAGAACTGAAGCTGCCTAGGTACTGCCTGGAGGAGCACGGCTGCGGGGAGGCTGGCAGGTGCACCAGGGCGCAGGGGAGGTGGGGCTGCGTGAGCCTGGAGGAGGCCCGGACTCCCAGAAAAGCATCCTAGAGGAGGCTACTCAGGCCTAAGGCGGAGGGCCAGGATGCGCACTCTCTGGGGAGCCGCCCCTGGGGATGTGGAAAGTGTGCTCCTAATAAGCTATTAGATTGTCACATTATGTACATCCCAAAGACCAAAATATTTTCTAAAATGCTCCTAAGGTCAAATAGAAGAAAATGAAGTGTTCTTGTGGTATTGCATGTTAATGAAAATCTGCAGACATGCTATGCTGTTAAAGATACAGCAAGTGTTTTTAAGGTAGGAGTTTAATAATGTTTTTGATTGCCTTAGTAGCAATGATGTGTTGGCTGTAGTTTTAGATTTAGAGATGAACTAACCTGAAAACTTTTCAAAGTGAAAGGGTTCAAATGTACTGTCAAAATGTTCCTACCTACCCCATATCAGACTCTTGACTAAGAAATTGTGTACATTTGATGTAATTCACAACAAACATATGTATTTTTTTTCTGTTAATGTAATCTATAAATTGTGCATATATTCAAGTTATAAAAAGGAACACTACTGCTTTCAAATTTGATATATAGTTGACATTATATGTTATTTTACTAGGGTTGCCATAACAAAATATCATAGACTGGGTAGCTTAAACAACAGAAAATTTTTTCACAGTTTTGGAGGTTTGGAGTAAGGTCAGGGTGCTGGCAGAACTGGTTTCTCCTGAGGCCTGTTTTCTTGGCTTGAAAATGGCTGTCTTTTATGTCCTCACATGGTCTTTTTTTCCTGTGCCCACACATCCCTAGGGTGCCTCTTCCTCTTCTTATAAGAACACCAGTCATATTGGCTTATGGCCCCATCCTTATGACCTCATTACCCTTAATTACCTCTTTAAAGGCCCTATCTCCAATTATAGTCAAATTGGGGGGTTAGGGATTCAACATATCAAGGGGGGGGAACACAATGTAGTCTATAACACATTTGAACTGTGTACATTAATTTATAGTGATAGAGTGGCTGAAAAAAGTAAATGGGTGCAAGATATACAAATTTCAAGAAAAAAGATTAAGGCAGAGTGCACCATAGTGAGGTATGTGGGAAATACCACATGCTTTCACAAAAGTAATTTACATAAATCTTCCCCAAATTTAGAAATCCAAGAAGTATTTGTCAGTTCTGTCACAGTTGCTGAAGTGTATGTCACAATAGGTTGCCAAGGGTGTTGTCATACACATGGAGTAAGTACTTCCCAGTCATCTTCATCCCTTCGAGCATGTTTTATTTTCAGAGCAAGAAGCCATCACGGGAGACCTTTTTTCCTTATTTTGGGAGGTGCATCCTCCCCCCATACCTTTAAGTTTTACCATTCCAAATCAGGACTGTGAGTGCCCAAAGGATGGGGCAATAGGGAGCTTCCTGCTTTGGTATTTTGTCATTATATTGGTTGTGATGTTCTTCTCTCTGGCATCTCTCTGGGTAGGATATCCTTTCTCATTTTAAATAATATGCATACTATATACTAGGGAATTTTCCATAAAATAGATTACGTTGATGAAACCACTTTTTAAAAGTTTGTTTTCTAATTTTAAACACAATGGAACCTCATCCTAGAGAATCTATGGATGTAGAAAAGGATGAAGAAGGAAATTTAAATAACCACCGCTAACATTTTGGAACATATTCCAATTTTTTTCTTTTCCCAATATCTCTCCATCTCTCATCTTACATGGTTAGTATTATATTGTATATATTTTCATATCCTACTTTTTAAAAATTTAATGTTGTGATACTTTTGGAAATTATATTTACCCAGCAGCACTCCTAATGACTGCATAATTTTGTCTTGTGGTTGCGCCATAACTAATCTGCAATTTGGGGGCATTTTGGTTGTTTGCAGTTTGTCCACATGCTACATAATGCTGGGATAAACTACCCTACTGGTTAATGACCTCCAGATTCCTTTTATAGCTATGTAAATCTAATCAAAGATATACAGAAGTTGTCATATTTATAAGATACATGTTGTAGGAATCGGGAGTTTTTAGAATAAGCTAATGTACTCTTCCCCATGGAACAGGATGCAGAACTAAAACTAAACAGAACTAGGTCACCACTCTAGACCACCTACCAGCAGAAGGAAATGCCATCCTCTTAGGATTAACATAGCCCACTTTATCAGGACATAATGCCCCAACACATTATGAATAACTGAGCTCTTATAAATTGCTGATATGAAATCCTTGCTGGTCATTAATACCAGGTTGATGATGAATCTAACCACCATCATTTAGCATTACAGCCAGAGCTCTGGGCTGGCAATGGTCAGACTAGACTGAATGCTATATTAGCTCTAGATGGAGAGGAAGAGGTTTGTATGTCTATGCCAGCTGGATTCCATTATAATAATCAAAGACTCATCCATCCCCTCACCACCTCTTCCCCCTGAGAAGAAGTTTCAACTAAAGCCTAAATGCTTCTTAAAATAGATACTTTGCCAAAAGGAGATTTAGAATAGTGATAGCTTATATGGATCTTAGACTCCCTAGCTAAGCATACTGGATTAGTCTGGTCTAGCAAGAAAAGCTACTTTTGAAAATTAACAAAAAATTGAAATTGATTCTTGGCAATTTCATCCTAAAGACCACTTAAGAGGTCAAAGCTGTTCTGCTTCCTTGCTTGCATCAGCTCTTTGAAGTCATGGAGCCCTGGGCTTCAAGGACTTCAAGAACGCATATGGTCCAGCCTCCTGCTTGTAAGCAAGTAAGGTATCAGTATCTCTCATTTTTAAAAGTTTAATTGATAGGGCCCAAAGATATTAAGTGACTTGTCTAATGTCACACAAGTGGTTAGTGACAGAGGTGGGAATAGACCCAGGTTTCCTGCCATATCATTTGTTTGCTTGAAAGCATAGTTGAAATGTTGGATTCAGTCTATTCAGTGCTGATGAAATCCTTAATTATCTTAGAGGTTTCTTTTTTCACTTTGTACCCTTATGGCAGCTATAATCACCTGAACTGCTTCTTCTGAAGGGTCCCAGATTTGAAATCCAAGAACTATAGGAGAGCTAGTCAAGGAGGATGGAATTTTTCCTTTACTTTGAACTTCATTTTCTCTGCTAAACTATGAGCTTTTCTTTACAAACCTTGAGGTAATGGTAGAAGCGTGATGGAAATGTGGTGGTAATTATGCTTAAACATGAAGCACACTGATTTCCTCTGGATTTGCCACTTTTTAAAATGCACTTGCCCTTTTGCTTTCAGAGACTTTAAATACTATATTTAGTTTACACATTTTTTAGTGTTTATTCAGACTGCTAGTGCTGGTATTTTTACAAGCAATACCAGTCCAACCTTCTCATTTTGCATATGTGGAAACTGAGTTTAGGGAGTTGTTAAGTGGCTTGATAAATTGGAGTTGATTAGTGATGGAAAGGCAGAACCATAGTCCACATCTCTCCACTGACCTATCCTACTCCTCACGGCTGGCACTGCTTCTGTGTTCACTTACTGAGTCACACACAGATACAGCTAATAAAATGTTTTTGGTAACCACAGTTCATATGACTGACTCCACTTAGCTTGATGCAAAATCTTTCTTTTTTTTGAGATTATATTTTTATTCGACATAAAGTCAAATACGGATCTTTCCATGAAAATGACATAAACCTAGTAAGTGTTTTTAAATGCTATAACCCCCCATTATAAAAGTATGCATTATAGAAAATGTAGATATTATAGGAAAGTAGGAAAAATGAAATAAAAACCACTTTAAATAGAAATTACAAATTACTATTAGCTTTTAGGTTTACAAATTTCTAATGTTTTAATAATCTTCTCTATGTATATTACATTTAAAATATTTAGCCCCCACAAAAGCATTTTTAAAAGACAGGTATGGTAAAAGAGGATTCCACTCTTAATATTTTCAGAAAATGCTTGCATTAACCGAAGAGATACTTTGCTAGAGATACTTGCCTACCATTGTAGAGATCATATTTTTAAGAAAGGAATGGGGACTTGCAAGATGGCGGCGTGAGACGTGAGACTGAGAGCTCCTCCCAAAACCACAAATTGTACAAAAAATATATATATATATAGTTAATTAATACAACTAACCTTAAAACAGCAACAAGAAAGAAGGCTGAACCAGACTGCAAGCAGACCTCACGAAACAGGGCATCAGCTCTGCTCCCTTATGACCCCCCAACCTCACTCTAGGGGCTGAGCAGCTCCAGAGACTGGAGTTCTGTGCACTAGTGGGCACCACACAGAAATATGAAATGACAAAAGAACATGGTTCAGACCAAAATCTCATAAACCCCAGAAAGATGGCCAAATGAAACCAAACTCACCAATCTTCCTGAAAGAAAGTTCAAAATAAAAGTTATAAACATGCTTATGGAGGTACAGAAAATTATTCAAGAACTGAGGAACAAATTTAAGTTGGAGATTCAATCATTAAGAAATTCCATATCTGAAATGCAACATACAATGGAGGGATTTAAAAGCAGATTAGATGTAGTAGAAGAGACAGTAAATGGAATAGAAATTAGAGGAGTACAAAGAAGCTGAGGCACAGAAAGAAAAAAGGATCTCTGAGAATGAAAGAATATTGAGAGAACTGCGTGACCAATCCAAACACAACAATATTCACATTATAGGGGGTACCAGAAGAAGAGAGAGAAAAAAGGATAGAAAGTGTCATTGAGGAGGTAATTGCTGAAAACTTCCCAAATCTGGGGAAGGAGATAGTCTCTCAAGACATGGAGGTGCACAGATCTCCCAACACAAGGGACCCAAGGAAGACAACATCAAGACATATAATAATTAAAATGGCAAAGATCAAGGATAAAGACAGACTTTTAAAAGCAGCTAGAGAGAGAAAAAACATCACATACAAAGGAAAACCCATCAGGCTGTCATCAGACTTCTCAACAGAAACCTTACAGGCCAGAAGGGAGTGGCATAATATATTTAATGCAATGAAGCAGAAGGGCCTTGAACCAAGAATACTATACCCAGCAAGGTTATCATTTAAATTTGAAGGAGGGATTAAACAATTTTCAGATAAGCAAAAGCTGAGAGAATTTATCTCCCACAAACCACCTCTACAGTGCATTTTGGTGGGACTCCTATAGATTGAAGTATTCCTAAGGCTAAACAGATATCATCCAAGGGAAGACATAGAGTACAGAATATGATTCATAACATACAAAGAATGTAGGAGGCTGATGGACAGTGACTGTAATGGGGTTGGTGGGGGGGACCTGATGAAGGGGTAGTTTAATAACCATTATATTGCACATGTAATTGTTGATTAATGATAATAAAATAAATTATACTAAAAAAAAAAGAGCAAATGAGCCTGCAATTTCCCTTTGGCAGCTTTAAAATAATAAACCCCGTTAGTTTTTTTGGGTAAAAAAAAAAACAAAAAGAATGTAGGAGGAAGAAAAAGGAGGAAAAAAAAAGAACCTTTAGGTTGAGTTTGTAATAGTATACAAAATAAATTAAATTAGACTGTTAAATAGTAAGGAAATTGCCCTTGAACCTTTAGAAACCACAGATTTAAGCCTGCAATGGCAAAAAGTACATACCTATTGATAATCACCCTAAATGTAAATGGTCTGAATGCACCAATCAAAAGACAGAGTCACTGAATGGATTAAAAAAACAAGACCCATTTATATGCTGCTTACAAGAGACTCACTTCAAACCCAAAGACATACACAGACTGAAAGTAAAGGGATGGAAAGAGATATTTCATGCAACTAATAGTGAGAAAAAAGCAGCAGTTGCAGTACTTGTATCAGACAAAATAGACTTTAGAAGAAAGTCACAAAAGATAAAGAAGGACATTACATAAAAGGGTCAGTCCAAAAAGAGACTATAACTATTATAACTATCTATGCACCGAACACAGGATCACCTACATATGTGAAACAAATACTAACAGAATTAAAGGGGGAAATAGAATGCAATGCATTCATTTTAGGAGACTTCAACACACCACTCACTCCAAAGAACAGATCAACCAGACAGAAAATAAGAGACAGAGGCACAGAACAACATATTAGAACAGATGGACCTAATAGATATCTACAGAACACTCCATCCAAAAGCAACAGGATACACATTCTTCTCAAGTGCACATGGAACATTTTCAAGAATTGATTATATATTAGGCCACAAAAAGAAACTCAGTAAATTCAAAAGATTGAAATTGTTCCAACCAGCTTCTCAGATAACAAAGGTATGAAACTAGAAATAAATTACACAAAGAAAATGAAAAGCCCACAAACACCTGGAGCCTTAAGAACATGCTCCTAAATAATCAATGGATTAATGACCAAACAAAAACAGAGATCAAACAATATATGGAGACAAATAACAACAATAATTCAACACCACAAAATCTGTGGGATGCAGCAAAAGCTGTGCTAAGAGGGAAATATATTGTAATACAGGCCTACCTCAGGAAAGAAGAACAATCCCAAATGAACAGTCTAAACTCACAATTACTGAAACTAGAAAAGGAAGAACAAATGAGGCCCAAAGTCAGCAGAAGGAGGGACATAATAAAGATTAAGGCAGAAATAAATAAAATTGAGAAGAATAAAACAATAGAAAGAATCAATGAAAGCAGGAGCTGGTTCTTTGAGAAAATAAACAAAACAGATAACACTCTAGCCGGACTTATCAAGAAAAAAAGAGAGTCTACACACATAAACAGAATAAGAAATGAGAAAGGAAAAATAACTACAGACACCACAGAAATACAAAGAATTATGAGAGAATGCTATGAAAATTATATGCTAACAAACTGGATAACCTAGAGGAAATGGACAACTTTCTAGAAAAATACAACCTTCCAAGACTGACCAAGCAAGAAACAGAAAATCTGAAAAGACCAATTACCAGCAAAGAAATTGAATTGGTAATCAAAAACTACCTAAGAACAAAAGCTGTGAACCAGATGGTTTCACTGCTGAATTTTATCAAACATTTAGTGAAGACCTAATACCAATCCTCATTTAAGTTTTCCAAAAAGTAGAAGAGTAAGGAATACTCCCAAACTCATTCTAGGAGGCCAGCATCACTCTAATACCAAAACCAGCCAATGACACCACAAAAAAAGAAAATTACAGACCAATATCCCTGATAAACATAGATGCAAAAATACTCAACAAAATATTAGCAAACTGAATCAAAAAATACATCAAAAAGATCATCCATCATAATCAAGTGGGATTCATCCCAGGGATGCAAGGATGGTACAACATTCAAAAATCCATCGACATCATCCACTACATCAACAAAAAGAAGGAAAAAACCACATGATCATCTCCATAGATGCTGAAAAAGCATTCAACAAAATTCACCATCCATTCATAATAAAAACCCTCAACAAAATGGTTACAGAGGGCAAGTACCTCACATAATAAAGGCCATGTATGACAAACCCACAGCCAACATTATGCTTAACAGCGAGAAGCTGAAAGCTTTTGCTTTACAATCAGGAACAAGACAAGGATGCCCACTCTTCCCACTTTTATTCAACATAGTTCTGGAGGTGGTAGCCACGGCAATCAGACAAAACAAAGAATAAAAGGCATCCAGATTGGCAGGAAGAAGTAAAACTGTCCCTGTTTGCAGATGACATGATAGTGTACAGAAAAAACCCTAAAGACTCCACTCCAAAACTACTAGAACTAATATCTGAATTCAGCAAAGTTGCAGGATACATACTTAATACACAGAAATCTGTTGCATTCCTATACACTAAGGATGAACTAGCAGAAAGAGAAATCAGGAAAACAATTCCATTCACAATCACATCCAAACGAATAAAATACCTAGGAATAAACCTAACCAAGGAAGTGAAAGACCTATACTCTGAAAACTACAAGACACTCTTAAGAGAAATTAAACAGGACACTAATAAATGGAAATTCATCCCATGCTCTGGGGTAGAAAGAATTAATATTGTCAAAATGGCCATACTACCTTAAGCAATCTACAGATTCAATGCAATCCCTACCAAAATACTTACAGCATTCTTCAATGAACTAGAGCAAATCGTTCTAAAATTCATATGGAACCAAAAAAGACCCAGAATAGCCAAAGCAATCCTGAGAAGGAAGAATAAAGCAGGGGGAATTACGCTCCCTGACTTCAAACTCTACTACAAAGCCACAGTAATCAAGACAATTTGGTACTGGCACAAGAACAGACCCATATACCAGTGGAACAGAATAGAGAGCCTAGATATAAACCCAAGCATATATGGTCAATTAATATACAATAAAGGAGCCATGGATATACAATGGGGAAATGACAGCCTCTTCAACAGCTGGTGTTGGACAAACTGGACAGCTACCTGTAAGAGAATGAAACTGGAGTATTGTTTAACCCCATACAAAAAAGTAAACTCAAAATGGATCAAAGACCTGAATGTAAGTCATGAAACCATAAAATTCTTAGAAAAAAATATAGGCAAAAATCTCTTGGACATAAACATGAGCAACTTCTTCATGAATATATCTCCCCAGGCAAGGGAAACAAAAGCAAAAATGAACAAGTGGGACTATATCAAAGTAAAACGCTTCTGTACAGCAAAGAATACCATCAGTAGAACAAAAAGACATCCTACAGTATTGGTGAATATATTCATAAATGACATATCTGATAAGGGGTTGACATCCAAATTATATAAAGAGCTCATGCATCTCAACAAACAAAAAGCAAATAATTCAATTAAAAAATGGGCAGAGGAGCTGAACAGACACTTCTCCAAAGAAGAAATTCAGATGGCCAACAGGCACATGAAAAGATGCTCCACATCACTAGTCATCAGAGAAATGCAAATTAAAAACACAATGAGATATCACCTCACACCAGTTAGGATGGCTGCCATCCAGAAGACAAACAACAACAAATGTTGGCGAGGATGTGGAGAAAGGGGAACCCTCCTGCACTGCTGGTGGGACTGTAAATTAGTACAACCATTGTGGAAAGCAGTATGGAGGTTCCTCAAAAAACTCAAAATAGAAATACCATTTGACCCAGGAACTCCACTCCTAGCAATTAACCCAGGAATGCAGCAGCACAGTTTGAAAAAGACAGATGCACCCCTTTGTTTATTGCAGCACTATTTACAATAGCCAAGAAATGGAAGCAAACTAAGTGTCCATGGAAGCAACCTAAGTAGATGAATGGATAAAGAAGATGTGGTACATATACACAATGGAATATTATTCAGCCATAAGAAGAAAACAAATCCTTCCATTGCAACAACATGGATGGGAGGTAGAGGGTATTGTGCTCAGTGAAATAAGCCAGGCAGAGAAAGACAAGTATCAAATGATATCACTCATCTGTGGAGTATAAGAACAAAGAAAAAAACTGAAGGAACAAAACAGCAGCAGACTCACAGAACCCAAGAATGGACTAACAGTTACCAAAGGGAAAGGGACTGGGGAAGAGGGGTGGGAAGGGAGGGATAAGGGGGATAAAGGGCTATTACAATGAGCACACATAATGTAGTGGGGGTGAGGGTGGCGTGGGGGGATATGGGGAAGGCAGTATAACACAGAGAAGACAAGTAGTGATTCTATAACATCCTACTATGCTGATGGACAGTGACTGCAATGGGGTATGGGGTGGGGATTTGATAATAGGGGGAGTCTAGTAACCATAATGTTGCTCATGTAATTGTATATTAATAATAACAAAATAAAAAAAAGAAACAGCCAATTAAAATAATTGCATATTGGAAAAAAAAAACTATAGGCTCCTCACAGTCTAAGCACTTTCCATGAATCATCATTTAATCCTGACAACAATCCTACAAGATGGGTTTTATTACTATCCTATTTTATAAATGAGGAAACTGAAGCAGAGTGAACTGTAGTAATAGAGGGACTCAGCTACTGAATGTTAGGTGGGATTCCAATCTAGGCCCTGACTTCAGAGTCTGAGCTCCTGAACACCCAACATGATGCCTCCTGTAAGGAGTGGAAATTAGAACCCTGTAGAATAATAAGAGGTGGTGGATGTGGGTGGAGACTAAATGAGTGCCTTCTTAAGGGGGCATTTTGGAATCCCCAGTGAATATTTTCTAACTACCCCTTCCTTTCTCAGCCACTCTCCATCCCATATCATGGATGAAAATCTTTGCGGCCATCAGTCACTTTTAATGGTAGGAAGCGTGTTTTCTCCCTCACCCACATTAGGGGAAAAAAGAGACTTTATAAAAAAAAAAAGAAAGAAACGAATGGGCCTAGGATCTTAGTTGTGAATACCCAAGTATGGCACTTTCAACCCAAAGGAAATCTTTCTACAAAAAAATCGTAGACAGTTAGAAAAATCTGAAGGGAAAAATTCACTGTTTCACCACAACGTCAACCATTTCTAACACTTGTGTGCATTGCTTAAATTTTTTCTTTTTATATTTTTATCATACTGGATATATAAATTTGCATTTTGATTTTTAACTTAATATAACATTTATTTCCTCTTGTTTGACCTACTTTTATTATAATTTTTACAACTATATGTTATATGATTGTACAATCATACCATAATTTTTTTAACCATTGCTTACTTTTGAATTTTGAGTTCTATATTATTTTAATTACACTGTGATGAATATTCCTGGTCACAAAGCTTTCTCTCTTTTCGGGGTTATTTCCTGGTGACAGGTTCCCAATAAGAATTATTATGTGTCAAAAAGTATTATGAGTATTTCTAAAGTCTGATACATTCTGAAACAGTTGCTTTATATTTGCATCTTTTGGCAAAATCATTTTCAGCATCATAAAGAGGAACAATGATCTGAAAAATGGGATAAATATATTTATGGAGTATTGGGGCCGAATATTTGAAATTGGAACTGTTCAAAGAAATCCATTTCTTCTGGTTGCCATATTCAGAGACAATATATTATGGCTGCATTTTGGAGGAAAATTTCTGAAAGGTATAGGAGATATTAAGTCTTTGAATTCAGTAAAGAGCTTAAGGCTTATCAATAACTTGACCTGATAAACTGTCCTTTAAAACATAACTTAAAAGTAATCCCTATACTATCAAAGCTGTTTCTTAAGGGTATTTCTCTATGATGTAAGTGATTACAGGGAAACTTTTATAATCTATAGCTCTTTATCAGTTTTATTATCTCTCAAGTCTTTGTTCCATTTTGCTTGGTTCAAAACATTTTGGTAGATTTTGCTGTCAAAGCACGGTCTTCCTAATGGACAGCCAAAGTAGGATCACTGGAATAGGCACACAGTAAGTATTTGTTGAACTGCACTGAATGTTTAAAATTAGACATTTTCAAAGGGCCTGGCGCCATAGTGTTTCTTAACAAGTAAATATGAGTGAAAGACAACTAAGATGACTATTTACTAATTTATATTTCTGAAACAGATGTCTGACAAGGATAAAGACAATGGGACAAGCACTTCATTAAGTGAAGGTGAGAGCCAGTGCATATTTGGTATTGGACAATGATGAGAGAAATATGTGCTAAGTGTGGAAAGCAAACAACAGAGGTAAAAAGCCAAGAACGTTATAGGGCCTTCCCAGACCTGTGGCAGTCCCTTGAAAAAGCTCCTTGCTTTAGTGCAGGACAGCTTAGCTGAATTAGCAGAGGCTACAGAGCCTATAAATTACTGGTAAGTAGAGGTCAGGCTTTCTTTTCATTCCTCAGCCATTCTCCCTTCACACAACTTGCTTTTCACACACCTTTATGTTAGTGTTATGACAAGATTAAAAGCTGTGTGTGACATCTTTTTCGGTAACCTGTAAGCATTGGTGAACTGATAAATACTTAACAATTGACTTTCCAAAAATGTGTGTGTGTGCGTGTATATATGTTTTTAAAAAATGTTCCTTCTATAAAGGATGTATATCACACAATTTATGAATAATAAAATATATAATACTCTTTATGGTAAATTCCATATAGACTGCTGATTCTTACAAATACAAAATAATTTCCTTGATATTTTGCCAGACCCTTGCATCTTTAGTCAATGTATGGCTGCAATCGATGAACAAGTATATTTCCAATATGAATGTTACTATCCTTTAAGTTAAGGAGTAAGATGAAAGAAACAGGAAGGTATGTTTTGGAGATTAACTTGGATGTTAATGATATGAGTTACTTCTTTGCTGAACTGGATAATAGTTTTAGAATACTCTGGAAGTATTTTTTGGGTGCTATCCACAATGTAGTGGATACAGGCATGACACTTTTTTTTTTAATATAATTTATTTTATTATCATTAATTTACAATTACATGTGCAATATTACGATTATTAAACTACCCCTTCATCAGGTCCCCCCACCAACCCCATTACAGTCACTGTCCATCAGCGTAGTGAGATGCTATAGAATCACTACTTGTCTTCTCTGAGTTGTACTGCCCTCCCCGTGCCCCCCCAACATTACATTTGCTAATCGTAATGCCCCTTTTTCCCTCTTATCCCTCCCTTCCCGCCCATTTTCCCCAGTCCCTTTCCCTTTGGTAACTATTAGTCCGTTCTTGGGTTCTGTGAGTCTGCTGCTGTTTTGTTCCTTCAGTATTTTTTCTTTGTTCTTATACTCCACATATGAGTGAAATCATTTGATACTTGTCTTTTTCGGCTTGGCTTATTTCACTGAGCATAATACCCTCTAGCTCCATCCATGTTGTTGCAAATGGTAGGATTTGTTTTCTTCTTATGGCTGAATAATATTCCATTGTGTATATGTACCACATCTTCTTTATCCATTCATCTACTGATGGACACTTAGGTTGCTTCCATTTCTTGGCTATTGTAAATAGTGCTGCAATAAACATAGGGGTGCATCTGTCCTTTTCAAATTGGGCTGCTGCATTCTTAGGGTAAATTCCTAGGAGTGGAATTCCTGGGTCAAATGGTATTTCTATTTTGAGTTTTTTGAGGAACCTCCATACTGCTTTCCACAATGGTTGAACTAATTTGCATTCCCACCAGCAGTGTAGGAGGGTTCCCTTTTCTCCACATCCTCGCCAACATTTGTTGTTGTTTGTGTTTTGGATGTTGGCCATCCTCACTGGTGTGAGGTGATATCTCATTGTGGTTTTAATCTGCATTTTCTCTGATGATTAGCGATGTGGAGCATCTTTTCATGTGCCTGTTGGCCATCTGAATTTCTTCTTTGGAGAAGTGTCTATTCATGTCCTCTGCCCATTTCTTAATTGGATTATTTGCTTTCTGTTTGTTAAGGTGCATGAGTTCTTTATATATTTTGGATGTCAACCCTTTATCAGATACGTTTTTTATGAATATATTCTCCCATACTGTAGGATGTCTTTTTGTTCTACTGATGGTGTCCTTTGCTGTACAGAAGCTTTTCAGCTTGATATAGTCCCACTTGTTCATTTTTGCTTTTGTTTCCCTTGCCCGGGAGATATGTTCGTGAAGAAGTTGCTCATGTTTATGTCCAGGAGATTTTTGCCTATGTTTTTTTCTAAGAGTTTTATGGTTTCATGACTTACATTCAGGTCTTTGATCCACCTTGAGTTTACCTTTGTGTATGGGGCTAGACAGTAGTCCAGTTTCATTCTCTTACATGTAGCTGTCCAGTTTTGCCAACACCAGCTGCTGAAGAGGCTGTCATCTCCCCATTGTATATCAAAGGCACTTTTATCAAATATTAATTGACTGTATATGTTTGGGTTAATGTTTGGATTTTCTATTCTGTTCCACTGGTCTCTGGGTCTGTTTTTGTGCCAATACCAAATTGTCTTGATTACTGTGGCTTTGTAGTAGAGCTTGAAGTCAGGGAGTGTAATTCCCCTGTTTGATTC
>JAVSCE010010306.1:0-26834 GCA_032199065.1 Smutsia gigantea
AAACATACTAAACATCGCAGTATAAAGTTGTCCTTTCTGTATGCACAATAAATCCCGTGTGGTACGAAATTTCCTTAAGAATAAAATTAGCGAGACTGGATGAGAAATTTCTGTCTAATATCTGCCATGTAATTTACCTATGTTTGGATTCAGATTAGTGGAATTGAAGAAGGCCGTGCTGGAACTGCTACTTAAGTAATCATGCAACCATCTCCTATATATCAAAAATATATTAAACATTGCAGTAGAAGGCTGTCCTCACTATGTGCACTCTCATTCCTGGGTGGTACGAAATTTCCTTAGCAATAACTTTGGGGGAGATGCAGAAGAGGATCTTTCTAATATCAGCAGTGTAAGAAACCTACATTTGGATTCAGTTTGGTGGTGTCGAAAAAAGATTTCCTTGGTGTAATGTTTATGTATTCATGCAACCATCTCCTTTGTGATATCAAAAAACATAGTAAAGATTCCAGTAGCAAGCTGTCCTCACTTTAGGCACTCTAAATCCCGTGTTGTACGAAATTTCCTTAGAAAAAGCATTGGGGAACCTGAAGAAGAAGATTGCTTCTATTATCAGCAATGTAAGAAACCTCAAATTGGATTCCATTTAGTTTCAGTATAATAAGGCCTTGCAGGATGCCCCATTCAATTATTAATGCAACCGTGTCCAATGTGTTATCAAAACACAGTAAAGATTGCAGTAGAAGGTTGTCCTTACTTTATGCACTATAAATGCCGTGTGATACGAAATATCCTTGGGAATAACATTAGGGGAGGCCACAGAAGAAGGTTCTTTCTAATATCGGCCATGTATGCTACCTACATTTGGATTCATTTTACTGGTATAGAAAAAGGGCCTGCCGGAAGTTCTATTTAAGTAATCATGCAACCATCTCTAATCAAAAACATATTAAACATTTCAGTAGAAAGTTGTTGCTCTTGTATGCACTCTAAATCTTGTGTGGTACGAAATCTCCTTAGAAATACAATTAGGGGAAGCTTCATAACAAGATTCTTTTTAATATAAGCAGTGTAAGCAACCTACATTTGGATTCAGCTTAGTATAGTAGAAAAAGGAATTTCTGGATTAGCGTTTTAAGAGATCATTCAACCATCTCCAATGTGATATGGAAACATTGTAAAGATTGCAATAGAAGGCTCTCCTCACTTTATGAACTCCAAATCCCGTGTGGTCCGAAGTTTCCTTAGTAATAGCATCGGGGAAGTTGCAGAGAAGATTCTTTCTAATTTCTGTAATATATATCCTTAAGAAACCTACGTTTCGATTCCTTTTAGTTTCAGTAAAATAAGGCCTTCCACGATGCAACATTCAAGTAATCATGCTACCATCTAGAATGTGATATCGAAAACACAATGAACGTTGCAGTAGAAAGTTTTCCATTAAGTATGCACTCTAAATCCCGTGTGGTACGAAATTTCCTTAGCAATAGCATTAGATGAAACATCATAAGAAGAATCTGTCTAATATAAGCAATTTAAGCAACCTACATTGGATTCAGTTTAGTTGAGTAGAATAAGGAATTTCTGGATGTGCTATTTAAGTAATCATGCGACCATCTCCAGTGAGATATCAAAAAAATAGTAAAGATTGCAGTGGAAGTCTGTCCTCACTTTATGCCCCCGAAATCCCGTGTGGTACGAAATTTCCTTAACCAGAGCATTAGGGGAAGCTTCATAAGAAGATTCTTTCTAATATGAACTGTTTAAGAAACCTATATTTGCATTCAGCTTAGTTGAGTGGAATAAGGAATTTATGGATGTGCTATTTAAATAATCATGCAACCATCTCCAATGTGATATTGAAAACATAGTAAAGATTGCAGTTGAAGGCTGTACTCACTACAAGAACACTAAATCCCGTGTGGTACAATATTTCTTAGTAATGGTTTTGGGGAAACTGCAGAAGAAAGTTCTTTCTAATATCAGCAATGTAAGAAACCTACATTTGGATTCAGTTTAGTTTCAGTAAAATAAGGCCATGCGCGATGCCGGAATCAAGTAATCATGCTACCATCTCCAATGTGATATGGAATACAAAGTAAAATTGCCATAGGAACCTGTTGTCACTGTATGCACTAGAAAATCCCATGTGGTCCGAAATTTCCTTAACCATAGCATTAGTGGAAACTACAGGGAAGATTCTTTCTTCTATCATCAATGTAAGAGACCTACATTTGGATTCAGTAATTTTTCAGTAAAGTATGGGCTTGCGGGATGCCCCATTCAAGTACTCATGCAACCATCTCCAATGTGATGTGGAAAACAATGTAAAGATTGAAGTAGCAGGCTATCATTTCTGTACTGACACTATCTCCCGTGTGGGACGAAATTTCATTAAAAATTATATTAGGGGAACCTGGAGAAGAAGGTTCTTTCTAATAACTGCCATGTGAGATACCTATATTTGGACTCAGCTTAGTGGAGTAGAATAAGGCCTTGCTGAAAGTGCTATTTAAGTAATCATGCAACCATGTCCAATCTGATATCAAAAACATAATAAACATTGCAGTAGAAAGTTGTCCTTTCTGTATGCACAATAAATCCCTTGTGGTACGAAATTTCCTTAACCATAGCATTAGTGGACGCTGCAGAAGAAAATTTTTCCCATATCAGCAATGTAAGAAACGTGCATTTGTATTCAGTTTGATGGTGTCGAAAAAGCTTTCCCTGGTGTGATATTTACGTTTTCATGCAACCATCTACAATGTGATATGGAAAACTATTTAAAGATTGAAGAAGCAGGCTGTCATCTCTGTATGGACACCAAATACCATGTGGTACGAAATTTCCTTAACAACAACATTAGGGTAGCCTGGAGAAGAAGATTCTTATATATGCTGTGCAAGCTACCTACATTTGTATTCATTTTAGTGAAACATAATAAGGCCCTTCTGGAAGTTTTATTTATGTAGTCATGCAACCATCTCCAATGTGATATGGAAACATACTACAGATTGCAGTAGAAGGCTGTTCTCATTGTATTTTATGGATTCTAAATCCCCTGTGGGATGAAACTTCCTTAGCAATAGCATTGGGGGAAGATGCAGAAGAAGGTTCTTTCAAATATCAGCAATGTATTTAACCTACATTTGGTTTCAGTTTAGTTGAATAAAATATGGAACTTCTGGATGTGCTATTTAAGTAATCATGCAACCATTTCCAATGTGATATCGAAAACATATTAAACATTGCAGTAGAAAATTATCGTTCCTGTATGCACTCTAAATCCCATGTGGTATGAAATTTCCTTAGCAATAGCATTAGGGGAAGCTTCAGAAGAATATTCCTTCTAATATGAGCTGTGTAAGCAACCTACATTTGGATTCAGGTTAGCTGAGTTGAATATGGAATTTGTGGATGCGCTATTTAAGTAATCATGCAACCATCTCCAATGTAATATCGAAACAGTAAAGATTGCAGTAGAAGGCTGACCTTACTTTACGCACTATAAATACCGTGTGGTACGGAATTTCCTTAGGAATAACATTATTGGAGCCTGGACAAGAACTTTCTTTCTAATATCTGTCGTGTAAGCAACCTACATTTGGATTCAGATTAGTTGAGGAGAGTAAGCAATTTCTGGATGTGCTGTTTAAGTAATCATGCAACCACCTCCAATGTGGTATCGAAATCACTGTAAAGATTGCAGTAGAAGTCTATCATCTATCTATGGACTCTAAATCCTGTGTGGAACGAAATATCCTTAAGAATAACATTAGGATAGCTTTAAAAGAAGATTCTTTCGAATATCCGCCATGTAAGCTACATATATTTCCATTCAGTTTAGCGGAGTGGAATAAGGCCTTCATGCATGTGCTATTTAAGTAATCTTGCAATTCTCTCCATTGTGATACTGAAACATTGTAAAGATTGCAGTAGAAGGCTGTACTCACTGTACGCACTATAAATCTTGTGTAGTAGGAAATTTCCTTAGGAATAACGTTACGAGATCCTGGAGAAGAATGTTCCTTCTAATATCTACCATGTAAGCTACATACATTTGGATTCAGTGAAGTGGAATAGAATAAGTCCCTGCTAGAAGTGTTATTTAAGTAATCATGCCAACATCTCCAATGTGATATCAAATACATATTAAACATTTCTGTAGAAAGATGTCATTTCTGTATGCACTCTAAATCCCTTGTGGTACGAAATTTCCTAAGGAATAACATTAGGGGAGCCTGGAGAAGAAGGTTCTTTCTAATATCGGCCGTGAAAGCTCCCTTAATTTGGATTCAGTTTAGTGGAAAAAATAAGACCCTGCTGGAAGTGCTACTTAAGCAATCATGCAACCATCTCCAGTGTGATATCAAAAACATATTAAACATTGCAGTAGAAAGTTGTCCTTTCTGTATGCCCTCTAAATCCCTTGTGGTATGATATTTCCTTAGCAATAGCATTGGGGAAGCTTCAGAAGAAGATTCCTTGTAGTATGAGCAGTGTAAGCAACATAAATTTGGACTCAGTTTACTTGAGTAGAATTAGGGATCCCTGGATATGCTATTTAAGTAATCATGCAACCATTTCCAATGTGATATTGAAATATAGTATATATGGCAAAGAAGGCTGTCCTCACTATATGCACTCTAAATCCCATGTGGTCCGAAATTTCCTTAATCATAGCATTATGGGAAGCAGCAGAAGAAGATTCTTTCTAATACCAGCACTGTAAGAAACCTCCATTTGGATTCAGTTTAGTTTTAGTAAAATAAGGCCTTGCATTATACCCCTTCAAGGAAATATGCAACCACTCCAATGTGAAATGAAAACAAATTAAAAATGGCAGTAGAATACTGTCCTCACTATATGCACTCTAAATCACGTGTAGTACGAAATTTCCAGAGCAATAGCTTTGGGGGAAGCTGCAGAAGAAGATTCTTTCTAATAACATCATTGTAAGAAACCTACATTCGAATTCAGTTTAGTTACAGTATAATAAGGCCTTGCACGATGCCCGATTCAAGTAATCTTGCTACCATCTCCAATGTGATATATAAAACATACTAAAGATTGACGTAGCAGTCTGTCATATCTGTATGGACTCTAAATCCCGTGTGGTATGAAATTTCCTTAGGAATAATATTAGGCCTGCCTGGAGAAGAAGATTCTTTCTAATAGCAGCACCGTAAGAAACCTCCAATTGGATTCAGTTTAGTTTCAGTAGGATAAGGCCTTGCATTATACCCCTTCAAGGAAACTTGCAACCACCTCCAAAGTGAAATGAAAACAAATTAATAATGGCAGTAGAAGGCTGTCCTCACTATATGCACTCTAAATCACGTGTGGTACGAAATTTCCAGAGCAATAGCTTTGGGGGAAGCTGCAGAAGAAGATTCTTTCTAATATCATCATTGTAAGAAACCTACATTCGAATTCAGTTTAGTTACAGTATAATAAGGCCTTGCACGATGCCCGATTCAAGTAATCTTGCTACCATCTCCAATGTGATATGGAAAACATACTAAAGACTGACGTAGCAGTCTGTCATATCTGTATGGACTCTAAATCCCGTGTGGTACGAAATTTCCTTAGGAATAATATTTGGCCCGCCTGGAGAAGAAGACTCTTTCTAATATCTGCCTTGTAAGATACCTACATTTGGATTCAGTTTGGTGGAGTAGAATAAGGCTTGTTGGATGTGCTATTTAACTAATCGTGCAAAAATATCCAGTGTGATTATCGAAAACATATTAACATTCAGTAGAAAGTTGTCCTTCCTGTATGCAGTCTAAATCCCTTGTGGTACGAAATTTCATTAGGAATAATATTAGGGGAGCCTGGAGAAGAAAATTCTTTCTAAAATCCGCTGTGTAAGTTACCTATATTTGGATTCAGTTTAGTGGAGTTGTATTAGGCCTTCGGGGATGTGATATTTAAGTAATCATGAAATCATCTCAATGTGATTTGGAATACAGTAAACATGGCATAAGAAAGTTATCTTTCTGTATGCACACTAAATCTCTTGTGGTACGAAACTTCCTTAATGATAGCATTACGGGAAGCTGCAGAAGATTCTTTCTAATATCAGCAGTGTAAGAAACCTACATATGAATTCAGTGTAATTTCAGTTAAATAAGGCCTTGCGTTATGCCCCCTTCAAGTAATCATGCAACAATCTCCTAGGTGATAATGAAAACAAATTAAAAATGGCAGTAGAAAGCTCTCTTCACTATATGCACTCTAATTTCCGTGTAGTACGATATTTCCTGAGCAATAGCTTTGGGGGAAACGGCAGAAGATTCTAATATCATCAATGTAAGAAACCTACATTCGAATTCAGTTTAGTTACAGTAAAATAAGGCCTTGCGTGAACCCTGATTCAAGTAATCATGCTACCATTTCCAATGTGATCTAGAAAACATAGTAAAGATTGACGTAGCAATCTGTCATATCTGTATGGACTCTCAACACCGGGTGGTATTCCTATTTCCTTAGGAATAGCATTGGAGGAAGCTGCAGAGGAAGATTTTTCTAATATCAGCAATGTTAGAAACGTACATTTGGATTCACTTTAGTTTCAGTAAAATAAGGCTTTGCAGGATGTCCCATTCAAGTAATTATGCTACCATCTCCAATGTGATATCGACAACATAGTTAAGATTGCAGAAGAAGGCTGTCTTCACTATAAGCTCTTTAAATCCCGTGAGGTAAGAAATTTCCTTAGGAATAATATTAGGGGAGCCTGGAGAAGAATGTTCTTTCTAATATCTGCAATGTAAGATACCTACATTTGGATTCAGTTTAGTGGAGTAGAAAAAAGCCTTGCTGGATATGCTGTTTAAGTAATCATGAAACCGTCTCCAACGTGATTTAGAAAACTGTAAACATTGCAGTAGAAAGTTGTTCTCTCTATGCTCGCTTAATCGTGTGTGGTACGAAATTTCCTTAGGAATAATATTAGGGGAGCCTAGAGAAGAAAATACTTTCTAATATCTGCTGGGAAAGTTACCTATATTTGGAATCAGTTTAGTGGAGTAGTATTGGGCCTTGCTGGGGGTGATATTTAAGTAATTATGAAACCATCTCCAATGTGATTTCAAAAACAGTAAACATTGCAGTAGAACGTTGTCCTTTCTGAATGCACTCTAAATCACGTTTGGTACGAAATTTCCTTTGCAATAGCATTAGGGGACGCATCATAAGAAGATTCTTTCTAATATAAGCAGTGTAAGCAACCTACATTTGGATTGACATTTGTTAAGTAGAATAAGGATTTTCGGGATGTGCTTTTTAAGTAACCATGCAACCATTTCCAATGTGATATCGAAACATAGAAAAAGATTGCAGTAGAAGGCTGTCCTCATTCTATGCAATGTAAATTCGTGTGGTATGAAATTTCCTTAGTAAAAGCATTGGGGAAGCTGCAAAAGAAGGTTTTTTCTAATATCAGCAAAGTAAGAAACCTACATTTGAATTCAGTTTGGAGGGGGCGAAAAAAGACTTCCTTGTTGTGATATTTACGTGTACATGCAACCATCTACAAAGTGACGTGGAAAACAATGTAAGGATTGAAGTAGCATGCTGTCATTACTGTATGGCCTCTAAATCCCGAATGGCATGAATTTTCAATAGCAATAGGATTAGAGGAAGTTTCAGAAGTAGATTCCTTCTAATATGAGTAGTGTAAACAACCAACATTTAGATTCAGTATAGTTGAGTAGAATAAGGAACTTCTGGATGTGCTATTTAAGTAATCATGGACTATTACCAATGTGTTATCGAAACATAGTAAAGATTGCAGTAGAAGGCTATCCTCACTCTATGCACTGTAAATCCAGCGTGGTACGAAATTTCCTTAAGAATAATATTAAGGGAGACTGGAGAAAAAAATTGTTTATAAAATCCGCTGTCAAAGTTACCTATATTTGGATTCAGTTTAGTTGAGTTGTATTAGGCCTTCCTGGAGGTGATATTTAAGTAATCATGAAACCATCTCAATGTGATTTCGAATACAGTAAACATGACATTAGAAAGTTATCCTTTCTGTATGCACACTAAATCCTGTGTGGTACGAAATTTCCTTAATGATAGCATTAAGGGAACCTGCAGAAGAAGATTCTTTCTAATATAGGCAATGTAAGAAACCTACATTTGGATTCAGGGCAGTTTCAGGAAAATAAGGCCTTGTGTTATGCCCCCTTCACGTAATCCTGCAACCATCTCCAATGTGATACTGAAAACAAATTAAAAATGGCAGTAGAAGGCTCTCCTCACTATACGCACTCTAAATTCCGTGTGGTAGGAAACTTCCTGAGCAATAGCTTTGGGGGAAACTGCAGAAGATTTTTCTAATGTCATCATTGTAAGAAACCTACATTCGAATTCAGTTTGTTACAGTAAAATAAGGCCTTGCGCAATGCCTGATTCAAGTAATCATGCTACCATCATCAATGTGATATGGAAAACATAATAAAGATTAACGTAGCAGTCTGTCATATATGTATGGACTCTAAATCCCGTGTGGTATGAAATTTCCTTAGGAATAATATTAGGGCAGCCTGGAGAAGAAGTTTCTTTCTAACATCTGCCAAGTAAGATACTTACATTTGGATTCAGTTTGGTGGAGTAGAATAAGGCCTTGTTGGATGTGATATTGAACTAATCATGCAAAAATCGACAATGTGATTATCGAAAACCTATTAACATTCAGTAAAAAGTTGTCATTTCTGTATGCAGCCTAAATCCCGTGTGGTACAAAAATTCCTTAGCAATAGCATTAGGGCACGCATGAGAAGAAGATTCCTTCTAATATGAGCAGTGAAAGCAACCTACATTGGATTCAGCTTAGTTGAGTAGAATAAGGAATTTATGGATGTGCTATTTAAGTAATCATGTAACCATCTCCAGTGAGATATCAAAAACATAGTAAAGATAGCAGTTGAAGTCTGTCCTCAATATACGCCCTCTAAATCCCGTGTGGTATGAAATTTCCTTAACCAGAGCATTAGGGGAAGCTTCATAAGAAGATTCTTTCTAATATGAACTGTTTAAGAAACCTATATTTGCATTCAGCTTAGTTGAGTTGAATAAGGAATTTCTTGATGTGCTATTTAAGTAATCAAGCAACCATCTCCAATGTGATATTGAAAACAGTAAAGATTGCAGTTGAAGGCTGTACTCACTACAAGAACACTAAATACCGTGTGGTACAAAATTTCTTAGTAATGGTTTTGGGGAAACTGCAGAAGAAGTTTCTTTCCTATATCAGCAATGTAAGAAACCTACATTTGGATTCAGTTTAGTTTCAGTAAAATAAGGCCATGCGCGATGCCCGAATCAAGTAATCATGCTACCATGTCCAATGTGATATGGAAAAGAAAGTAAAATTGCCGTAGGAACCTGTTGTTGCTGTATGCACTAGAAAATCCCATGTGGTCCGAACTTTCCTTAACCATAGCATTAGTGGAAATTACAGAAGAAGATTCTTTCTACTATCACCAATGTAAGAGACCTACATTTGTATTCAGGAATTTTTAAGTAAAATACAGCTTGCGGGATGCCCCATTCAAGTACTCATGCAACCATCTCTAATGTGATGTGGAAAACAGTGTAAAGATTGAAGTAGCAGGCTTTCATCTCTTTATGGACTCTATCTCCCGTGTGGGACGATATTTCATTAAAAATTATATTAGGGGAGCCTGGAGAAGAAGGTTCTTTCTAATAACTGCCATGTGAGATACCTATATTTGGACTCATCTTAGTGGAGTAAAATAAGGCCTTGCTGAAAGTGCTATTTAAGTAATCATACAACCATGTCCAATGTGATATCAAAAACATACTAAACATTGCAGTAGAAAGTTGTCCTTTCTGTATGCACAATAAATCCCGTGTGGTACGAAATTTCCATAAGAAAAAAATTAGCGAGACTGGAGAAGAAAGTTCTTTCTAATATCTGCCATGTAATTTACCTACGTTTGGACTCAGATTAGTGGAATTGAATAAGGCCGTGCTGGAAGTGCTAGTTAAGTAATCATGTAACGATCTCCTATATGATATCAAAAATATATTAAACATTGCAGTAGAAGGCTGTCCTCACTATGTGCACTCTCAATCCTGGGTGGTACGAAATTTCCTTAGCAATAGCTTTGGAAAAATGCAGAAGAAAGATCTTTCTACTATCAGCAGTGTACGAAACCTACATTTGGATTCAGTTTGGTTGGGTCGAAAAAAGATTTCCTTGGTGTAATGTTTATGTATTCATGCAACCATCTCCTTTGTGATATCAAAACATAGTAAAGATTCCAGTAGAAAGCTGTCCTCACTGTAGGTACTCTAAATCCCGTGTTGTACAAAATTTCCTTAGGAAAAGCACTGGGGAACCTGAAGAAGAAGATTCTTTCTATTATCAGCAATGTAAGAAACCTCTAATTGGATTCAATTCAGTTTCAGTATAATAAGGCCTTGCGGGATGCCCCATTCAAGTATTAATGCAACCATGTACAATGTGATATCGAAACATAGTAAAGATTGCAGTAGAAGGTTGTCCTTACTTTACACACTATAAATGCCGTGTGGTACGAAATATCCTTAGGAATAACATTAGGGGAGGCCGCAGAAGAAGGTTCTTTCTAATATCTGCCATGTATGCCACATACATTTGGATTCATTTTAGTGGAATAGAAAAAGGGCCTGCCGGAAGTTCTATATAAGTAATCATGCAACCATCTCCAATCAAAAGCATATTAAACATTTCAGTAGAAAATTGTTGTTTTTTGTATGCACTCTCAATGTCGTGTGGTAAGAAATCTCCATAGAAATAGCATTAGGGGAAGCTTCATAACAAGATTCTTTTTAATATAAGCAGTGTAAGCAACCTACATTTTGATTCAGCTTAGTATAGTAGAATAATGAATTTATGGATGTGCTATTTAAGTAATCATTCAACCATCTCCATTGTGATATCGAAAACATATTAAACATTGCAGTAGAAAGTTGTCCTTTCTGTATGCACTCTAAATCCTGTGTGGTATGAAATTTCTTTAACCACAGCATTAGGGGACGATGCCAAAGAAGATTCCTTATAATATCAGCAATGTACGAAACCTGCATTTGGAATCAGTTTGTTGGGGTCGAAAAAAGACTTCCTTGGTGTGATATTTACGTTTCATGCAACCATCTCCAATGTGATATCGAAAACATAGTAAAGATGGCAGTAGAAATCTGTCTTCATTATATGCACTCTATATCCCATATGGTACGAAATTTCCTTAATTGTTACATTAGGGGAGCTGCAGAAGAATATTGTTTGAAATATCAGCAATGTTAAAACCTACATATGGATTCAGTGTGGTGGGGGTCGAAAAAAGATTTCCTTGGTGTAATATTTATGTATTCATGCAACCATCTCCTTTGTGATAGCAAAACATAGTAAAGATTCCAGTAAAGGCTGTCCTCACTGTAGGCACTCTAAATCCCGTGTTGTACGAAATTTCCTTAGCAATAGCATTGGGAACATGAAGAAGATTCTTTTAATATCAGCAATGTAAGAAACCTCCTATTGGATTTCATTTAATTTCAGTATAATAAGGCCTTGTGTGATCCCCCATTCAGGTATTAATGCAACCATTTCCAATGTGATATCGAAACACAGTAACGATTGCATTAGAAGTCTGTGCTTAATTTATGCACTATTAATGCCGTGTGGTAAAAATTTCCTTATTAATAACATTAGGGGAGGCGGCAGAAGAAGGTTCTTTCTAATATCTGCCATTTATGCCACATACATTTGGATTCAGTTTAGTGGAATAGAATAAGGCCCTGCCGGAAGTTCAATTTAAGTAATCATGCAACCATCTCCAATGTCATATCAAAAACATATTAAACATTTCAGTAGAAAGTTGTCATTTTTAATGCACTCTAAATATCGTGTGCTAGGAAATCTCCTTCGAAATAGCATTAGGGGAAGCTTAATAAGAAGATTCTTTTTAATATAAACACTGTAAGCAACCTACATTTCGATTCAGCTTAGTAGAGTAGAATAAGGACTATATGGATGTTCTATTTAAGTAATCATGCAATCATCTCCATTGTGATATTGAAAACATATTAAACATTGCAGTAGAAGGTGCCCTTTCTGTAAGCACTCTAAATCCTGTGTGGTACGAAATTTCCTTAACCATAGCATTAGGGGAAGATGCAGAAGAAGATTCTTTATAATATCAGCAATGTACGAAACCTGCTTTGGATTCAGTTTGTTGAGGTTGAAAAAAGACTTCCTTGGTCTGATTTTTTACGTGTTCTTGTAAACATACGCAATGTGATATGGAAAACAACGTAAAGATTGAAGTACCAGGCTATCATTTCTGTATGGACTCTAAATCCCGTATGGTACGAAATTTCCTTAGAAATAGCATTGGGGAAGCTGTAGAAGAAGATTCTTTCTAATATGAGCAATGTAAGAAAGCTCCAATTGAATACCATTTAGTTTCATTAAAATAAGGCCCTGTGGGATGCCCCATTCAAGTATTCATGCAACCATCTAAATGTGATATCGAAATATAGTAAAGATTGCAGTAGAAGGCTTTCCTCACTCTATGCAGTATAAATCCCGTGGTTACGAAATTTCATTAGGAATAACATTAGAGGAGGCCGGAGAAGAAGGTTCTTTCTAATATCTGCCTTGTAAGCTACCCACATTTGGATTCAGTTTATTGGAATAGAATAAGGCCCTGCCGGAAGTGTTATTTTAATAATCATTCAACCATCTCCAATGTGATATCAAAAACATATTAAACATTGCAGAAGAAAATTGTCCTTTCTGTATGCACTCAAAATCTAATGCGGTACGAAATTACCTTAGGAACAATATTAGGGGAGCCTGGAGAAATGATTCCTTCTAATATGAGCAGTGTAAGCAACCTGTATTTGCATTCAGTTTAGTTGAGTAGAATAAGGAATTTCTGGATGTGCTATTTAAGAAATCATTCAACAATCCCCAATGTGATATCGAAACATTGTAAAGATTGCAGTAGAAGGCTCTCCTCACTTTATGAACTCCAAATCCCGTGTGGTATGAAATTTCCTTAGTAATAGCATCGGGGGAAGCTGCAGGAGAATATTCTTTCTAATATCAGTAATATATATCCTTAAGAAACCTAGATTTGGATTCAGTTAAGTTTCAGAAAAATAAGGCCTTCCACGATGCCACATTCAAGTAATCATGCTACCATCTAGAATGTGATATAGAAAACACAGTAAACGTTGCAGTAGAAAGTTTTCCTTTAAGTATGCACTCTAAATCCCATGTGGTACGAAATTTCTTAGCAATAGCATTAGGGGAAACATCATAAGAAGATTCTTCCTTATATAAGCAATTTAAGCAACCTACATTGGATTCAGCTTAGTTGAGTAGAATAAGGAATTTCTGGATGTGCTATTTAAGTAATCATGCGACCATCTCCAGTGAGATATCAAAAACATAGTAAAGATTGCAGTGGAAGTCTGTCCTCACTATATGCCTTCTAAACCCCGTGTGGTACGAAATTTCCTTAACCAGAGCATTAGGGGAAGCTTCATAAGAAGATTCTTTCTAATATGAACTGTTTAAGAAACCAATATTTGCATTCAGCTTAGTTGAGTGGAATAAGGAATTTCTGGATGTCTTATTTAACTAATCGTGTGACCATCTCCAGTGAGATATCAAAAACATAGTAAATATTGCAGTGGAAGACTGTCCTCACTATATGCCCTCTAAATCCAGTGTGGTACGAAATTTCCTTAACTAGATCATTAGGGTAAGCTTCATAAGAAGATTCTTTCTAATATGAACTGTTCAATAAACCTATATTTGCATTCAGTTTAGTTGAGTGGAATAAATAATTTCTGGATGTGCTATTTAAGTAATCATGAAACCATCTCCAATGTTATATTGAAAACATATTAAAGATTGCAGTTGAAGGCTGTACTCACTACAAGAACACTAAATACCGTGCGGTACAAAATTTGTTAGTAATTGTTTTGGGGAACCTGCAGAGGAAGGTTCTTTCCAATAACAGCAATGTAAGAAACATACATTTGGATTCAGTTTACTTTCAGTAAAATAAGGCCATGCGTGATGCCCGAATCAAGTAATCATGCTACCATCTCCAATGTGATATGGAAAACAAAGAAAAATTGCCATAGGAACCTGTTGTAACTGTATGCACTAGAAAATCCCATGTGGTCCGAAATTTCCTTTAACATAGCATTAGTGGAAACTACAGAAGAAGATTTTTTCTACTATCATCAATATAAGAGACCTACATTTGGATTCAGAATTTTTCAGTAAAATATGGGCTTGCGGGATGCCCCATTCAAGTACTCATGCAACCATCTCCAATGTGATGTGGAAAACAATGTAAAGATTGAAGTAGCAGGCTTTCATCTCTGTATGGACTCTGTCTCCCGTGTGGGACGAAATTTCATTAAAAATTATATTAGGTGAGCCTGGAGAAGAAGGTTCTTTCTAATAACTGCCATGTGAGATACCTATATTTGGACTCAGCTTAGTGGAGTAGAATAAGGCCTTGCTGAAAGTGCTATTTAAGTAATCATGCAACCATGTCCAATGTGATATCAAAAACATTCTAAACATTGCAGTAGAAAGTTGTCCTTTCGGTTTGCACAATAAATCCCGTGTGGTACGAAATTTCCTTAACAATAGAATTAGTGAGACTGGGGAAGAAAGTTCTTTCTAATATCTGCCATGCAATTTACCTACGATTTAATTCAGATTAGTGGAATTGAATAAGGCCGTGCTGGAAGTGCTATTTAAGTAATCATGCAACCATCTGCTATATGACATCAAAAATATATTAAACATTGCAGTAGAAGGCTGTCCTCACTATGTGCACTCTCAATCCTGGGTGGTACGAAATTTCCTTAGCAATAGCTTTGGGGGAGATGAAGAAGATTCTTTCTAATATCAGCAATGTAAGAAACCTCCAATTGGATTCCATTTAGTTTCAGTATAATAAGGCCTTGTGGGATGCCCCATTCAGTTATTAATGCAAACATGTCCAATGTGATATCGAAACACAGTAAAGATTGCATTAGAAGGCTGTCCTTACTTTATGCACTATAAATGCCGTGTGGTACAAAATTTCCTTATTAATAACATTTGGGGAGGCGGCAGAAGAAGGTTCTTTCAAATATCTGCCAAGTATGCTACCTGCATTTGGATTCAGTTTAGTGGAATAGAATAAGGCCCAGCCAGAAGTTCTATTTAAGTAATCATGCAACCATCTCCAATGGGATATCAAAAACATATTAAACATTTCAATAGAAAGGTGTCATTTGTGAATGCACGCTAAATCTCGTATGCTACGAAATCTCCTTAGAAATAGCATTAGGGGAAGCTTCATAAGAAGATTCTTTTTAATATAAACAGTGTAAGCAACCTACATTTGGATTCAGCTTAGTAGAGTACAATAAGGAATATATGGATGTGCTATTTAAGTAATCATGCAACCATATCCATTGTGATATTGAAAACATATTAAACATTGCAGTAGAAAATTGTCCTTTCTGTAAGCACTCTAAATCCTGTGTGGTACGAAATTTCCTTAACCATAGCTTTAGGGGAAGATGCAGAAGATTCTTTTTAATATAAGCAATGTATGAAACCTGCTTTTGGATTCAGTTTGTTGGGGTCGAAAAAAGACTTCCTTGGTCTGATTTTTACGTGTTCTTGCAAACATCCACAATGTGATATGGAAAACAATGTAAAGATTGAAGTACCGGACTGTCATTTCTGTATTGACTCTAAATCCCGTATGGTACGAAATTTCCTTAGAAATAGCATAGGAGAAGCTATAGAAGAAGATTCTTTCTAATATCAGCAATGTAAGAAAGCTCCAATTGAATTCCATTTAGTTTCAGTAAAATAAGGCCTTGCGGGATGACCCATTCAAGTATTCATGCAACCATCTCCAATGTGATATCAAAATATAGTAAAGATTGCAGTAGAAGGCTTTCCTCACTCTATGCAGTATAAATCCCGTGTGGTACGAAATTTTCTTTGGAATAAAATTAGAGGAGGCCGGGGAAGAAGGTTCTTTCTAATATCTGCCATGTAAGCTACCTACGTTTGGATTCAGTTTATTGGAATAGAATGAGGCCCTGCCGGAAGTGTTATTTAAATAATCATGCAACCATCTCCAATGTGATATCAAAAACATATTAAACATTGCAGTAGAAAATTGTCCTTTCTGTATGCACTCAAAATACTTTGCCGTACGAAATTACCTTTGGAATAATATTAGGGGAGCCTGGAGAAGATGATTATTTCTAATATGAGCAGTGTAAGCAACCTGTATTTGGATTCAGTTTAGTTCAGTAGAATAAGGAATTTCTGGATGTGCTATTTAAGTAATCATTCAACCATCTCCAATGTGATATCGAAACATTGTAAAGATTGCAGTAGAAGGCTCTCCTCAATTATGAACTGTAAATCCCGTGTGGTACGAAATTTCTTTAGTAATAGCTTCGGCGGAAGTTGCAGGAGAAGATTCTCTCTAATATCAGTAATATATATCCTTAAGAAACCTACATTTGGATTCATTTTAGTTTCAGTAAAATAAGGCCATCCACGAGGCCACATTCAAGTAATCATGCTACCATCTAGAATGTGATATCAAAAACACAGTAAACGTTGCAGTAGAAAATTTTCCTTTAAGTATACACTCTAAATCCATGTGGTACGAAATTTCCTTAGCAATAGCATTGGTGTAATCATCATAAGAAGATTCTTTCTAATATAAGCAATTTGAGCAACCTACATTGGATTCAGCTTAGTTGAGTAGAATAAGGAATTTCTGGATGTGCTATTTAAATAATCATGCGACCATCTCCAGTGAGATATCAAAAACATAGGAAAGATTGCAGTGGAAATCTGTCCTCTCTATATGCCCTCTAAATCCCGTGTGGTACGAAATTTCCTTAACCAGAGCATTAGGGGAAGCTTCATAAGAAGATTCTTTCTAACAGGAACTGTTTAAGAAACCTATATTTGCATTCAGCTTAGTTGAGTGGAATAAGGAATTTCTGGATGTGCTATTTAAGTAATCATGCAGCCATCTCCAATGTGATATTGAAAACATAGTAAAGATTGCAGTTGAAGTCTGTACTCACTACAAGAACACTAAATCCCGTGTGGTACAAAATTTCTTAGTAATGGTTTCGGGGAAACTGTAGATGGATGTTCTTTCTAATATCAGCAATGTAAGAAACCTACATTTGGATTCAGTTTAGTTTCAGTAAAATAAGGCCATGCGTGATGCCCGAATCAAGTAATCATGCTACCGTCTTCAGTGTGATATGGTAAACAAAGTAAAATTGCCATAGGAAACTGTTGTGGCTGTATGCACTAGAAAATCCCATGTGATCCGAAATTTCCTTAACCATAGCGTTAGAGGAAACTACAGAAGAAGATTCTTTCTACTATCATCAATGTAAGAGACCTGCATTTGGATTCAGTAATTTTTTAGTAAAATATGTGCTTGCGGGTTGCCCCATTCAAGTACTCATGCAACCATCTCCAATGTGATGTGGAAAACAATGTAAAGATTGAAGTAGCAGGCTTTCATCTCTGTATGGACTCTATCTCCCGTGTGGTACGAAATTTCCTTAACTATAGCATTAGTGGAAGCTGCAGAAGAAAATTCTTTCCCGTATCAGCAACGTAAGAAACGTGCATTTGTATTCAGTTTGATGGGGTCGAAAAAGCTTTCCCCGGTGTGATATTTACGTGTTCATGCAACCATCTACAATGTGATCTGGAAAACTATTTAAAGATTGATGTAGCAGGCTGTCATCTCTGTATGGACACCAAATACCATGTGGTACGAAATTTCCTTAGGAACAACATTATGGTAGCCTAGAGAAGAAGATTCTTATATATGCTCTGTAAGCTACCTACATTTGTACTCAGTTTAGTGAAATATAATAAGGCCCTGCTGGAAGTTTTATTTAAGTAGTCATGCAACCATCTCCAATGTGATATGGAAACATACTACAGATTGCAGTAGAAGGCTGCCTCATTGTATTTTACGGATTCTAAATCCCGTGTGGGATGAAATTTCCTTAGCAATAGCATTGGGGGAAGATGCAGAAGAAGGTTCTTTCAAATATCAGCAATGTAATTAACCTACATTTGGTTTCAGTTTAGTTGAATAAAATATGGAACTTCTGGATGTGCTATTTAAGTAATCATGCAACCATCTCCAATGTGATATGGAAAACATATTAAACATTGCAGTAGAAAATTATCGTTCCTTTATGCACTCAAAATCCCGTGTGGTTTAAAATTTCCTTAGCAATAGCATTAGGGGAAGCTTCAGAAGAAGATTCCTTCTAATGTGAGCTGTGTAAGCAACCTACATTTGGATTCAGGTTAGCTGAGTTGAATATGGAATTTGTGGATGCGATATTTAAGTAATCATGCAACCATCTCCAATGTGATATTGAAACAGTAAAGATTGCAGTAGAAGGCTGTCCTTACTTTACGCACTATAAATCCCGTGCGGTACGGAATTTCCTTAGGAATAACATTATTGGAGCCTGGACAATAACTTTCTTTCTAATATCTGCCGTGTAAGCTACCTATATTTGGATTCAGTTCAGTGGAGTAGATAAGGCCTTGCTGGAAGCGCTATATTAGTAATCATACAACCATCTCCAATCTGATTTTAAAAACATATTGAACATTGCAATAGAAAGTTGTCCTTTCTCTATGCACTCTAAATCCGGTGTGGTAAGAAATTTCTTCAGCAATAGCTTTGGGGGAAGCTGCAGTAGAAGTTACTTTCTAATGTCAGCAATGTAAGAAACTTCCAATTGGATTCAATTTAGTTTCCCTAAAATAAGTGTTTGCGGGATTCCCCATTCAGGTAGTCATGCAACCTTCTCCAATGTGATATCGAAAACATAGGAAAGATTGCAGTAGAAGGCTGTCCTCAATATATGCACTCTAAATCCCGTGTGGTAGAAAACTTCCTAAGCAATAGCTTTGAGGGAAGCTGCAAAAGGAGTTTCTTTCCAATATCAGCAATGTAAGAAACCTACATTTGGATTCAGTTTAGTTTCACTAATATAAGGCCTTGTGCAATGCCCCATTCAAGTAATCATGCTACCATCTCCAATGTGATACCGATAACAGTAAACGTTGCAGTAGAAAGTTGCCCTTTCTGTATGCCCTCTAAACCCCGTGTGGTAAAATATTTCCTTAGCAACTGCATTAGGGGAAGCTTCAGAAGAAGATTCTTTCTAATATAAGCAGTTTAACCAACCTACATTTGCACTGAGCTTAGTTGAGTAGAGTAAGGAATTTCTTAATGTGCTATTTACGTAATCATGCAACCATCTCCAATGTGATATCAAAACATAGTAAAGATAGCAGTACAAGGCTTTCTTACTGTATGCACTATAAATTTCGTGTGGTATGAAATTTCATTAGGAATAACACTAGGGGAGCCTGGAGGAGAAGGTTCTTTCTAATATAAGATGTGTAAGCTGCCTATATTTGAATTCAGTTTAGTGGAGAAGAATAAGGCCCTGCTGGAAGTTCTGTTTCAGTAACATGCAACCATCACCAATGTGATATCAAAGATTAAACATTGCAGTAGAAGTCTGACCTCAATATATGCACTCTATATCCCATGTGGTATGAAATTTCCTTAGCAATAGCTTTGGGGATAATTGCAGAAGTAGATTCTTTCTAATATAAGCAATGTAAGAAACCTCCAATTGGATTCCAATTAGTTTCAGTAAAATAAGGCCTGGCAGGATGCCCCATTCAAGTGTTCATGCAACCATCTCCAATGTGATATAGAAAACATAGTAAAGATTGCAGTAGAACGTTGTCTTTAATATATGCACTCTAAATCCTGTGTGGTACAAAATTTCCACAACCATCGCATTAAGGGAAGCTGCAGAAGGCGATTCTTCTAATACCGTAACGTAAGAAACCTACATTTATCTCATTTTGGTGGGGTCTAAAAGAGACATGCTTGGTGGGATATTTATGTATTCATGCAACCATCTACACTGTGACATGGAAACAATGTGAAGACTGAAGTAGCAGGTGCTCATCTTTGTATGGACTCTAAATCCCGTATGGTACGGCATTTCCTTAGGAATAATATAGGGGGAGACTGAAGAACAAGATTCTTTTTAATATCTCCCATGTAAGATACCTATATTGGGATTCAGTTTAGTGGAGTAGAATAAGGTCTTGCTGGAAGCGCTATTTAAGTAATAATGCAGCCATCTCCAATCTGATTTTAGAAACATATTAAACATTGCAGTAGAAAGTTGTCCTTTCTGTATGCACCCTAAATCTCGTGTGGTACGAAGTATCCTTAGCAATAGCTTTGGGTGAAACTGCAGAAAATATTTCTTTCTAATATCAACAATGTAAGAAACCTACATTTGGATCAGTTTAGTTTCAGTAAAATAATGCCTAGCGCGATGCCCCATTCAGTTAATAATGCTATTATTTTCAAAGTGATATCAAAAACAGAGTAAACATTGCAGTAGAGAGTTGTCCTTTCTCTATGCACTCTAAATCCCGTGTTGTACAAAATTTCCTTAGCAAGAGCATTAGGGAAAGCTTCATAAGATGATACATTTTAATATAAGCAGTGTAAGCAACGTACATTTGGATTCAGCTTAGTTGATAAGAATAAGGAATTTCTGGATGTGATATTAAAGTGATCATGCAACCATCTTCAGTGTGATAATGAAACATAGTAAGGATTGAAGCAGAAGGCACTCCTCTCTGTATGCACTCTCAATCCCGTGTGGTACGAAATTTCCTTAGCAATAGCATTAGGTTAAGCTTCAGAAGATTCCTTCTAATATGAGCAGTGTAAGCAACCTACATTTGGATTCAACTTAGCTGAGTTGAAAAAGGAATTTCTGGAGGTGCTACCTAAGTAATCATTCCACCATCTCCAATGTGATATCGGAACATAGTAAAGATTACTGTAGAAGGCTGTCCTCACTCTATGAACTCTAAATCCGTGTGGTAGGAAATTTCCTTAGCAATAGCATTGGGGGAAGCTGCAGGAGAAGATTCTTTGTAATATCAGCAATGTAGTAAACCTACATTTGTATACAGTTTGGTTTCAGTAAAATAAGGCATTGCGGGATGCCTCATTCAGGTTATCATGCAAACCATCTCCAATATGATATGGAAAACACAGTATTATTGGAATAGAAAACTCTCCTCAATTTATGCATTCTAAATCTGAAGTTTTATGAATTTACATTAACCATAGCATTATGGGTAGCTGCAGAGGATGATTCTCTTTAATATCAGCAATGTAAGAAACCTATATTTGGATTCAGTTTGGTGGGGTCGAATAAAGGCTTCCTTGGTTTTATATTTATGTGTTCATGCAACCATCTACAATGTGATATGAAAACAATGTAAGCATTGAAGTAGAAGGCTGTCTTCTCTATATGAACTCTAATTCCGGTGTGGTAGGAAATTTCCATAGCAATAGCATTAGGGTAACTTCATAAGGAGATTCCTCCTAATATAAGCAGTTTAAGCAACCTACATTTGGATTCAGATTAGTTGAGTAGAGTAAGCAATTTCTGAATGTGCTATTTAAGTAATCATGCAACCACCTCCAATGTGGTATCGAAATCACTGTAAAGATTGCAGTAGAAATCTGTCATCTATGTATGGACTCTAAACCCTGTGTGGTACGAAATATCCTTAAGAATAACATTAGGATAGCTTTAAAAGAAGATTCTTTCGAATGTCCGCCATGTAAGCTACATATATTTGGATTCAGTTTAGTGGAGTAGAATAAGGCCTTCATGCATGTGCTATTTAAGTAATCATGTAATTCTCTCCATTGTGATACTGAAACATTGTAAAGATTGCAGTAGAAAGCCGTACTCACTGTACGCACTATAAATCATGTGTAGTAGGAAATTTCCTTAGGAATAACGTTACGAGAGCCTGGAGAAGTTTCCTTCTAATATCTACCATGTAAGCTACATACATTTGGATTCAGTGAAGTGGAATAGAATAAGGCCCTGCTAGAAGTGTTATTTAAGTAATCATGCCACCATCTCCAATGTGATATCAAATACATATTAAACATTTCTGTAGAAAGATGTCATTTCTGTATGCACCCTAAATCCCATGTGGTCCGAAAATTCCTTAATCATAACATTACGGGAAGCAGCAGAAAAAGATTCTTTCTAATACCAGCACCGTAAGAAACCTCCATTTGGATTCAGTTTAGTTTCAGTAAGATAAGGATATGCGCAATGCCCGAATCAAGTAATCATGCTACCATCTCCAATGTGATATGGAAAACAAAGTAAAATTGCCATAGGAACCTGTTGTCGCTGTATGCACTAGACATTCCCATGTGGTCCGAAATTTCCTTAACCATAGCATTAGTGGAAACAACAGAAGAAGATTCTTTCTACTATCATCAATATAAGAGACCTACCTTTGGATTCAGAATTTTTCAGTAAAATACGGTCTTGCGGGTTGCCCCATCCAAGTACCCATGCAACCATCTCTAATGTGATGTGGAAAACAATGTAAAGATTGAAGTAGCAGGCTTTCATCTCTGTATGGACTCTATCTCACGTGTGGGACGAAATTTCATTAAAAATTATATTAGGGGAGCCTGGAGAAGAAGGTTCTTTCTAACTGCCATGTGAGATACCTATATTTGGACTCAGCTTAGTGGAGTAGAATAAGGCCTTGCTGAAAGTGCTATTTAAGTAATCATGCAACCATGTCCAATGTGATATCAAAAACATGCTAAACATTGCAGTAGAAAGTTGTCTTTTCGGTTTGCACAATAAATCCGGTGTGGTACGAAATTTCCTTAACAATAGAATTAGTGAGATTGGGGAAGAAAGTTCTTTCTAATATCTGCCATGTAATTTACCTACGTTTGGATTCTGATTAGTGGAATTGAATAAGGCCGTGCTGGAAGTGCTATTTAAGTAATCATGCAACCATCTCCTATATGATATCAAAAATATATTAAACATTGCAGTAGAATGCTGTCCTCACTATGTGCACTCTAAATCCTGGGTGGTACGAAATTTCCTTAGCAATAGCTTTAGGGGAGATGCCGAAGAAGGATCTTTCTAATATCAGCAGTGTAAGAAACCTACATTTGGATTCAGTTTGGTGGGGTCGAAAAAAGATTTCCTTGGTGTAATGTTTATGTATTCATGCAACCATCTCCTTTGTGATATCAGAACATAGTAAAGATTCCAGTAGAAAGCTGTCCTCACTGCAGGCACTCTAAATCCCGTGTTGTACAAAATTTCCTTAGGAAAAGCACTGGAGAACCTGAAGAAGAAGATTCTTTCTAATATCAGCAATGTAAGAAACCTCAAATTGGATTCCATTTAGTTTCAGTATAATAAGGCCTTGCGGGATGCCCCATTCAAGCATTAATGCAACCATGTCCAATGTGATATCGAAACACAGTAAAGATTGCAGTAGAAGGTTGTCCTTACCTTATGCACTATAAATGCCGTGTGGTAGGAAATATCCTTAGAAGAACATTAGGGGAGGCCGCAGAAGAAGGTTCTTTCTAATATCTGCCATGTATGCTACCTACATTTGGATTCAGTTAATGGAATAGAAAAAGGGCCTGCCGGAAGTTCTATTTAAGTAATCATGCAACCATCTCGAATCAAAAACATATTAAACATTTCAGTAGAAAGTTGTTTTTGTATGCACTCTAAATCTCGTGTGGTACGAAATCTCCTTAGAAATAGCATTAGGGAAAGCTTCATAAAAAGATTCTTTTTAATATAAGCAGTGTAAGCAACCTACATTTGGATTCAGCTTAGTATAGTCTAATAAGAAATTTATGGATTTGCTATTTAATTAATCATGCAACCAAGACCATGCTGATGTCGAAAACATATTAAACATTGCAGTACAAAGTTGTCCTTTCTGTAAGCACTCTAAATACCGTGTGGTACGAAATTTCCTTAACCATAGCTTTAGGGGAAGATGCAGAAGATTCTTTATAATATAAGCAATGTATGAAACCTGCTTTTGGATTCAGTTTGTTGGGGTCACAAAAAGACATCCTTGGTCTGATTTTTACGTGTTCTTGCAACCATCCACAATGTGATATGGAAAACAATGTAAAGATTGAAGTACCAGACTGTCATTTCTGTATGGACTCTAAATCCCGTATGGTACGAAATTTCCTTAGACATAGCATTGGAGAAGCTGTAGAAGAACATTCTTTCTAGTATCAGCAATGTAAGAAAGCTCCAGTTGAATTCCATTTAGTTTCAGTAAAATAAGGCCTTGCGGGATGACCCATTCAAGTATTCATGCAACCATCTCCAATGTGATATTGAAATATAGTAAAGATTGCAGTAGAAGGCTTTCCTCACTCTATGCAGTATAAATCCCGTGTGGTACGAAATTTCCTTAGGAATAACATTAGAGCATGCCGGGGAAGAATGTTCTTTCTATTTTCTGCCATGTAAGCTACCTATGTTTGGATTCAGTTTATTGGAATAGAATATGGCCCTGACGGAAGTTCTATTTAAGTAATCATGCAACCATCTCCATTGTGATATTGAAAACATATTAAACATTGCAGTAGAAAGTTGTCCATTCTGTAAGCACTTTAAATCCCATGTGGTACGAAATTTCCTTAACCATAGCATTAGGGGAAGATGCAGAAGAAGATTCTTTATAATATCAGCAATGTACGAAACCTGGTTTTGGATTCAGTTTGCTGGGGTCGAAAAAAGACTTCCTTGGTCTGATTTTTACGTTTTCTTGCAACCATCCCAGTGTGATATGGAAAACAATGTAAAGATTGAAGTACCAGGCTGTCATTTCTGTATGGTCTCGAAATCCCGTATGGTACGAAATTTCCTTAGAAATAGCATTGGGGAAGCTGTAGAAGAAGATTCTTTCTAATATCAGCAATGTAAGAAATTTCCAATTGAATTCCATTTAGTTTCATTAAAATAAGGCCTTGCGGGATGCCCCATTCAAGTATTCATTCAACCATCTCCAATGTGATATCGAAATATAGTAAAGATTGCAGTAGAAGGCTTTCCTCACTGTATGCAATATAAATACCGTGTGGTACTAAATTTCCTTAGGAATAACATTAGAGGATGCCAGAGAAGAAGGTTCTTTCTAATATCTGCCGTGTAAGCTACCTAGATTTGGATTCAGTTTATTGGAATAGAATAAGGCCCTGCCGGAAGTGTTATTTAAATAATCATGCAACCATCTCCAATGTGATATCAAAAACATATTAAACATTGCAGTAGAAATTTGTCCTCTCTGTATGCCCTCAAAATACATTGTGGTACGAAATTACTGTAGGAACAATATTAGGGGAGCCTGGAGAAGATGATTCCTTCTAATATGAGCAGTTTAAGCAACCTATATTTGGATTCAGTTTAGGTGAGTAGAATAAGGAATTTCTGGTTGTGCTATTTAAGAAATCATTCAACCATCTCCAACTTGATATCGAAACATTGTAAAGATTGCAGTAGAGACTTCCGGGAAGATGGCGGTGTGAGCAGGGCGGCAGAAATCTCCTCCCAACATATATTTATCTACGAATTACAGAAAATACATCTATTCCTAAAAGAGAGGCGAGAATACACAGGAATTGCACAGCGTGCAGCTACACCCGAGAGGACTCGGCACCCCAAGAGGCGGGTAAGATACAGAGACGTGACCCGGCAGGATGCGAGCCCTCCCCCACCCCAGCGAACAAGCAGGCGGAGAGGAGTCAGAGCCGGGAGGGATTGGAAGTGCACCACGCGAAGTAGCCAGCCCCGGTGATCTGCGTGGGGAGCTCTGACCCACATTGCGCAGTACAGCGGAGATTGGAGAGATAGAGGGGCAGGATCTGAGCTTGGAACGCGCCAGGTAGCTTTCATCCGGCTCCCGGGAAGAAAAAAATAAAGTGCGCGAATTCTTCAGCGGTCTTAAAGAGACAGGAGCCCAGCGGAGGAGCCGGATCACCCCAGCACACTCAGCCCAGCAGGCTGGGAGTCCTGGGGACTTTCAGACGCCTTAGCTGGCGACTGAGGAAGCGTAGCCATACTTAACACTTCACACCTAAATCAACAGCCTACTATTCGTTCCCATCCCTGCCAGAGTGATAAAGGGCCCTGCGAGCGGCACAGTCACAGCTGTGGAATAGTGGGGCAATAGCGCCACCTAGAGCATTCCCACAGAATCTAAGTCCAGTGGGAATATTTTTTTTGTTTTTTTTTGTTATGTTTTTGTTTTTTCTTTTCTTTCTTTTTTTTTCTTTCTTTTTTTCTTTTTTTCCTCTTTCTTTTCTCTTTTTTTTCTTCTCTTTTTAAAGTCTTAAAGAGCCCTGCTGACATACATGGCAACTATCAGTGACCAAATTATACAGCCATGAAAAGACACAGGAATATGGTTCATACCAAAATCAACTACACAAACCCAGAGAGGGAGTCTGAAGGAATGGAAATGCACAGCTTTCCTGAGAAAGAATTTAGAATAAAAGTCATAACCATGCTGATGGACCTACAGAGAAATGTGCAAGAGCTGAGGGAGGAAGTGAGGGAACTGAGGAAAGACAATACAGAAATCAGACAAGCGATCGACGGGCTTAACAGCAGAATGGATGAGATGCGAGAGACTGTTAATTGAATAGAAAACAGAGAACAGGAGTACAGAGCAGCTGAGGCAGAAAGAGAGAAAAGTATTTCTAGGAATGAAAGAATATTAAGAGAACTGTGTGACCAATCCAAACGGAACAATATTCGCATTATAGGAGTACCAGAGGAAGAAGAGAGAGAAAAAGGGA
>JAVSCE010010307.1:0-17273 GCA_032199065.1 Smutsia gigantea
GGCTTCACCACTTTCCCTGAAATTAGCCCACCCACTCTTCATTTCCTTTCCTTATTCATTTTAGATTTTCATGGTCAGGTCTTGAATATTTTTTAATCATATAGTTAATTATTTTTCTTTTTCCTATCCTCTATCTACTGAGTTATGTCCCCTCCTCCCACCAATTCATATGCTGACACCCTAACCCACAATGTGATAATATCCAGAGATTGGGCTTTGGAGAGGTAATGAGGTTTAGATAATGTCATAACAGTGTGGCCCCCTTGCTGGGATCAGTGCCCTTATGGGAAGAGACACCAGAGAGCTGGCTTTCACTCTGTGAACCATGTGAGGTCATGGAGAGGTGTCTAGCTGTCTGTGATCCAGGAAGAGAGTTCTCACTCTGTTCTCAGACTTCCAGCCTCCAGAACTGTGAGATTAATTCTGTTGGGTCAGCCACCCAGTACATGTTATTTTGTTATGGCAACCTTAGCTGACTAAGACACCATCTTCTTGGAAAAATTTAAGTCCTAAATTGATGCATGAACAAAAATGCCTACATTTTACGTAACGATACTTGACTGAGCTGTTAAGCAAACCTTGAGATTTCCAAATAACTGGTGACACAATCTATTTCTACTCATTTTAGCACCATCTAGCACACTTGTAGTTAGAATGGGAGAAATTAGCAGCAATTTTGATCCTTTTCTACTCATATCAAAGTTTTGTCTCCACTTCCTCTTACTTTCACAGCAGAGAACTGCTGCTTCTACTTTCCTGGAGGGACTGCAAAGAAGCATATAGTACAGAGACTCTGGGTTCCCAGCTTTGACCCTGACACATCCTGGTTGTGAGATGGAGGACAAACTGTTTTCTATGAGGCATTTTTTTTTCATCTGCAAACTGGGAAGATATTAACAGTGTCACAGGAAGTTCTGAGCGTTATATGAACTCTCATCACTCTGATTGAGACATAAAATATAATCCATAAATATTGATTACTGTATTTTTGCTCATACTAAGAAATTGAAACCACTTTATAGGAATTCTCTCATCTTGCCACTGCACTTTAAAATTCATTAATATTCATATTTATTCTTTCCATCCATAATAGTGTAACGAGGCATTCCTCAAAACCATTTCCCAGCTGTGTCGTGCCTTCATGTGGCCCCTGTTCTCTCAGTCACACCCACTCTCTCCTCGAGGCTCCTGTGCTTCTTCCATCCTGGGTCCTTCCCATTCACCTTTAGACTAGACAGGAGTCTCTCATATTGTAATGTAAAGATACAGGATTCCTCCACTATCTGAACGTAGAGCATTCCTATGAAATCTTTTGTAATTAGAAATGGTGTAAAGTGAAGAAGCAATTACCATTTTGTAAAAGTGAAAATCCTCCTTGTATTTCCTTCAGTTAGCAAAAACAGATATTAATGAAGGTCTTTCTTGAAAAGGAAGTGGCATAAAGTGAACTTTTAGATAGCAGGAGAAACTTGTATTTGCTTCCTCTCTCATTATGGTTCTATCTTGCTTCTTTTCTTTAAAGCACACACCTTCCTGCAATTGGCTAATGGCTCACTGCTCAAAATTCTGCTTAGATATCACTTTGTCTACAAATCCTTCCATAATTCCTGCAATCTGGTCTAGATGCCTTTAAATAAAAATGACGTCTCTTAACAAACTGCTCCTCCCTGTCAAAGCACATATCACACTGAATTGCCTCATTACTTGTTTGTGTCTCCAAAAAATACTGCAAGCTCTCCTGGATCAAGAAACCTATACTTACGTTATTTACTACCATATCTTCAATACCACGCACAATATCTTGGATATAGCAGGCCTTCAATAACCACCTATTAGCTGAATAAAGAGAAACAGGTAAAGCTTAAAGAAAAACAACACAAGAGGTTGAAAATGTTAGAGGTACTTTAAAATCGTCGTCTTGACTACTTGCTGACTTACATATTATCCTGAAGCTCTGTTACAATTTATAAGATATATTTAAATAGTTAATGAGGTGGAGACTTGATGGTACACAGGCCTAACATTAATCCTATGGAAATATAATTTAAAAGTAATTAAATAGTCAGGGTACTTTTGAACTTGTCATATTGCTTCCCTATTTTCCAACTGCAGTCGGGTTTAATTTTCCGAGGAATAATAATGGTGAAAGGCTGACTTTTATATAAATGATTTCCTTTTCTTTTTTTATTCACAAATTATATTCTTGAAATTCCCAATATTCTGAATGGAACCAACCATACTTAAAAGGGGACTTGGGATGTTCTGAGCATAACGGAATATACTGATGTTGTAATAAATTTTAGACCATTCAATGAGACGTTAGTTTCTTAGATAAGATGCCGAACATTTCGACTTTTGTTTTGTCATAAATGGGAAGGGCTCCCGATGAGGGGCATCCTGGAGACCACAGTGTACTAGTGCGGCTCATAGGATTTTATGAAAGCTGTGCTATTAGTCTTAAATTATATTGTCTGACTCCTGGGGCACAGAGGATGACCTGCGGCCAATGAAATATTGTAGCATTCTTTCAGTCATGTCTCTTCTGTTCTGAAATGAAGCCAGTCACAAAGGACCGTGAGGACTACAATAAAAGAAGTGGTGACCTTGATAGGTATGTGTAGCACGATGAAATGGCTCTCTGTTTTTATTCCTGGGGCTGGACCTTAATTATTAACTTTTTCCATCATATAAATCCTCAGCAACTCCAAAGTCCCAAAAAGTAGTATGGATTTGGACATTCGAGAGAAAAGGCAGAAATGCTACAGAGCTTGATGAGCGCCCATGACACGCCTTCTTACTAACTGGGTCATTATGATTCGGTGGCCTGCACTCTGGCTTCATCCTGATCTCCGTTCCCACCAGCTATTCTGATGATACCACTGTCCATGCTCCAGGGCTGGTGCACTCTCTCCCTCTCCTCTTGAGAATAACTGAAGGAAAACAGATGTGATCTCCTTTATTGTGCTGGGCATGAAAGCTGCAGAGGAAAAAGAAGCAAACAAAAAAAAATGAAAAGGCAGGGCTGATGACATCGTCTTAAGTCACTTCCTCATAGTTCTCAGGTCTGACTTGAAAACAGAATCAGGTGAAGATTACCCTGATATTTCTTGCCCTATTTATTACAATATATGAAATAATGACATATAATAATACTTTCTCTAAATTGAATATTCTTGCTGATCAACAGAAGAGTTACTCAAGGTTCTTAATTTGCAACCTATGGACTTGGACATAAATGCATGCCTTGCTGGGGTGTTTGAATATGTGCATAAGTGTGTTCTCCTTAGGAGATTTATCAGTTTGCCCAAGGAATTCAAGATCTGGAAAGGATTAAGTAATGTGTAACTCTACATAAATATATAGATGTAGCTATAGATAAAAATACAGATTTCAACCCTATCAACTGTATATTATATATAGTATATATAATCATATATACATGTGTATGTGTGTGAATACATATAAACACATACATACATATACATGCTTATAATATTTATGCACATGCATATAATACCTACCAATAAAGTTGCTGACATATAGAAAGGATCAAGGCTTTACCAAAAAAAAATGTGATGCCAAATATATTGAACATTGTTCTTATAAGGAAATATAGATCATAATACAGTTACACAGAGATCACTAGGATGATAAGTTGCTTCGGGAAAGAAAAAAAGATACAGAGATCGTTTGCAATAAAATCAAAGAACATAAGAGAAAGAAAAAAATCAAGACAATAACTCAATAATTTCATCTTTCCTATTCTTTTTTTGTTTTGTTGATTTGCCTTCTTGGTTTTCTTTCACCAAAATGACTATCAATAAATGGCTATGACAGTATTAACAATGAATGAGCTAAGCATAAATGATTAATTTCATTAATGTCTTCCTACCACTCACGGTGGACACATATTGTACTTTAGAATTAAGTCAGGGCTAAAACATCTCGTGTTTTAGATTTCTAAAAATGACATCTAGATGTAATTTTTTCCATCCCTCACAGATACATAGAAAAAACACAGGTTATATTGTCTGTTGAAGAGGCAGGGAAAAATCAAACATTTTATCATTAAAATTTTCTGATAAGTTTCACAAACAAATTTTGAGGGCCTACAATGTGACTGGAGTTCTCCAACTCTTTTAAGATACCTCAAATTCCTTTTGTCCATGCTTTGGATTTATCATTTCTCTGGGCATATGAGATAGAAATGCCCTTTGCTCTGTGTTTAGTTGGACAAAGATAGTGTCGAACAATGCAGAGAAGACACACTTTTAGATGGTCTCTAAGCACAGTTTTGTTCACAGTCAGTGATGCACTTTAGCCAGCAAGTGTTTAATTTCTAACTTAATAAAATTACCAAAATGTGGATCTTAAAATAGAGAAGTATTTAAGAAATGTCTCTTTGGGGAGTGATTGCCATCAACTACACATAAAGCACAATCAGAGATTGCAATAGTACTTACTGTAAAAGAGCATCTGCTCCTGGGTCTATTAATCCTCTCGCTTATAAAAACTCTTCAGCCCTGATGTGCACAGGAAGTAGAGGGAGGCAGAGCACATTGCTGGCAGCCTCAGATTTGGGGAGCATCCCTGAAAGCTGCTTTCAGGCCCTAATGTCCAGCATCTGTTTGCTAATATTGTTTTATCACTCTGTCAGGCCATGTCCAGTTTATTCAATCTAATGTAAAGAATGAACATGAAATCTTTAGGGTAGCTGAGGACATTTTCCAATGAATATAAGAACCTTAGAGAGGGAAATGATGATAAAGGAAGCAGCAGTGTTCTTTGAATCATTAGGCCAAATAAATTGGACATGACATAACAGCTCCTTGTTTTTTCCAGAGACTCACTGTGGCTCTTTAGAGAGAAATTCAATCATTTCTGTTTAGGTCAACTCTCCATCAGCTCTTTGAATTATTTTATGAATAGCTCCAGCAAATATCCTGGGACCTGGAATTTTTATGACTACCTTAGGTTGCTTGTGTATGTAATAGAAGAATTTAGATATTTTGACTAAGCATGTTTTCCTTGCTAAATTATGCAAATTTATCCAAATGTTAGTGTAATGAGGTGATGTGCCTAACTGGTAGCTGTGGAGAGTTCCTTTCATTTTCACCTTTACATTTCAGTAGAGGAATACTAATGAAAACACATGAGGTTGAAGCATGCCACCAGGTTCCACAAAGATTAAGCACTATCTTAAAGTAGATGATGCTGTTTTAAAGTTGACATAAAATCTTCTAGTGTTTAAACTTTTTTCTCAATAATAGTAATAACAATAACTAGTTTTCACATAATGCTTATTATTAGCCAGTGTTTTAAATGCTTTATATATCATAATTCATTCAATTTTTACAAAAAAATTTTCACAAGGTACATACAATTAGTGTGTCTGGTTTACAGATGAGGAAATTGAGATCCAGAGAAATTTAGAAACCTATCCAAGATCACAGAGCTATTGGGTAGTAGAGCTAAGATTTGAACCAATGCCCCAAAGTCAGTGCCCTTACCACTATGTTATACTACTTCTCAAAAATGTGTAATACAAGTTAGGATTATTTAGTGTTGCTGATTAACTATGTGGTAATATAGAGGAAAACTTGAAAAGTACTCATGTCATTACCAAAAAGTGCAATTAGCATTGAAATCCAGGGATATTTAACCCCATTGATCATGCTTAATTAAAGAGGGGCATGTTCATGCACATTGCCTTAAGCTTTTTGAGGCTTCAAGGAACAGAGAGGTGTTTGGTTATGGTATATACGGTTTTTTGTTTTTATAAGAAAGAATGGGAACTAGCCTGAGAAGCTCCGTATTCAGTCCCCACAAAATCCAGCGTGGTGGAAATCTATAGATAGTTATTAGGAAAAGGGATCAATAAAATGGACATTGATGGGGTTAAAGTTTTTATAGAGCACTGCCAAATGTTCAGCAGACCCAAAGGGCCTCCCTGCTTGTTTCTTGACATTAAAGGGACCCAAACAAGTCCACTCTATTTACCCAAGTTTGGAGAAACTTCAGGAACTGAAAGGAATGCAAAGATTACAATGAGAAACCTGGACTACAATTCTTAGAGTAGGCAGTTAGGTACACATGAGCAGGAGGGGAACAGGGAGGGCGGCAGACCACCCGGTCTTCACGGTTCCCTTTGGTGATTCAGCACAAACTGATAAGCAAAATAAATGGGTCACTGGGACTTTCCCAGTTTTGGAGAATTAACACTTAAGGAAAACTTAGTCTGCTAAAAACCCTGAGGCTGTTATAATATCATTGTAATAAAATTTACATTGCCATTTTGGCCCATACCCACTTGGGTTTCTCTTAGGCCTTTATGGAAACATGATGAACACAAATTTGAACAAAGAGGCTGAAGGGGAGACTGAAGGGGAGGAATCAAGGCAGATCCAAAGGATAGGGTGAGAATGACAAAATGGAGGGAAGAAACAAAATAAACCCCCATAAAAAGATACAGTGTAAAGCCCAACAGGCTGCTACCCACCGTCAGTGTCAGCCTGCTCCTCGGTCTTTGGAACATACTTTCCTCTCATTTTGCTGACTAAAAAACCTTTAGCAACTTTAACTCTGTATTGGTCCTTGACTCAATTTTTTCCTTCAAGAAGCCAAGAACCTGGGAATTTCACAATCCACCACCTGCTAACACACACATTTAGGGAAATGGTTAAATAGATTCATCAAGATAACAAGTGACAAAAGGGCCTGGGTCCCTTGGTCCAACCCCTCTGCTTAGGGACCCAAGGCCTTTTGCACAGGAGTGGTTAAAGCAGGTGAGAGAGAAGTGAAGTCTCTAGCACTCTTTACACAGAAGCCTCATGCACTGTGATGCCAAAACTCTGGTCAGGCCCTGACTCAGGCTCTGATTAGACTGAGAGGATAAAGGGCACAGTGGTTGATAAGATTAAGGTGAAAGTTGGAATGTTTAAATGGACTTTATAAAGAAACTGTGTCTCTTTTATCTGTTTCATGGGAATAGGTGTTGTGTCTGACACGGGCACACTTTTTAAAACATACTATTAAAAACAAGAAGACATACAAATTCAACCTTCGCGCAATATTGATTGGACAAACTAAGTGGGACCAGTATAGTATGATTGCCCCAGAGTGTACATTGTAGCACAGAAGCTGGAACACAGATAAGACAACTTTCCTGTGTGATAGCTCTGTGGAGCATGGGCTGCGACTGTGGCAAAGGCATTTGGCATTAGAGAATTTCCATCTGAGGGGAAAATACTAGTATGCATCCATTTATTGAAACTGTCCCCGTGACAGAAGGACATAAATAATCTTGAAAACCAAAATGCCCGTTACCAAAGGGAAAGGGACTGGGGAAGATGGGTGGAAAGGGAGGGATAAGAGGGTAAAAGGGGCATTACGATTAGCAGACATCATTAATGTTGGGGGGCATGGGGAGGGGCTGTACAACTCAGAGAAGACAAGTAGTGATTCTATAGCATCTCACTACGCTGATGGACAGTGACTGTAATGGGGTTGGTGGGGGGGGACCTGATGAAGGGGTAGTTTAATCACCATAATATTGCTCATGTAATTGTAGATTAATGATACCAAAATAAATTATTAAAAAAATGACATGCTCTATTGTGCACTTAAATGTTGAGAAAGTAGATATTAAAAGCTCTCATCACAAGACTCCTAACTATATATAGTGATGGATGCTAACTGAACTTCCTGTTGTTATCATTTCACAATATGTAATACATATATCAAATCATGATGCTGTACACCTAAAACGAACACAATGAGATATGTCAATATATCTCGATTATAAAACTATAATTTTAGAGTTATCCCGCAGCACCTAAAAACCAACAATTCCAGGCGCTCCATCCAGGCGGTGGGCGCGGGGAGGGCCGGGGGCACCCGGGAGCGGTGTCAGGCGGCGGCGGCGGCGACGGCGTGGAGACGTCGGCGGCCTCTCGCTGCAGGGACGCCCAGTGGCTGTGCTCTCGCTGCAGGGACGCCCCGGTGGCTCTGCTCTCGCCGGCAGGCACAGGCCGATTGGGAACCTCCGCAGCGGCGGCGACGGCTGCGGCGCGGGGGGCGAGGCGAGGCGAGCCGCCACTTCCTGGGGAAGGAGGCGCTGGCGTCTGAGCGAGGCCGGGCGGGGAGGCCTTTCTATCCTCGCACGCCCCGCCCCCCAAGCCTGCGCCAGCCTCGCTCGTCCCGGCGGACCCGGCCGCCGCTTCCGCTGCATCCCCGGGCCCAGAGGTTCCCCGAGCTCGCCCCGGAGCCGGCAAGGTGCGCCCGCGCGCGTGTGTGTGTGTGAGCGGAGGGTGCCGGCGGGGCTGCCGCGTAGGCGCTGTGGAAGAATGGCTCCGTGGAGTCATCACGGCGCGCTGTCTGAGGGAGGAGGCCAAGGACGCCCGGCGGATCAACGACGAGAGAGCGCAAGTCCAGAAAGTTTAAGAAGAAAGATTCTGTTATTTATTTATTTATTTATTTTGTATCATTAATCTACAATTACCTGAGCAACATTATGTTTACTAGACTCCCCCCATCATCAAGTCCCCACCACATACCCCATTACAGTCCCTGTCCATCAGCGTAGTGAGAGAGAGATGCTTTAGAATCACTACTTGTCTTCTCTCTGGTGTACAGCCCTCCCCGTGGCGCCCTCTACATTATGCCTGCTAATCGTAATGCCCCTTTTTCCCCCGTATCCCTCCCCCTTCCCACCCATCCTCCCCAGTCCCCTTTCCCTTTGGTAACTGTTAGTCCACTCTTGGGTTCTGTGAGTCTGCTGCTGTTTTGTTCTTTGTTCTTCTACTCCACAGACGAGTGAGATCAGTTGATACTTGTCTTTTTCCGCCTGGCTTATTTCACTGAGCATAATACCCTCTAGCTCCATCCATGCTGTTGCAAACGGTATGATTTGTTTTCTTCTCATGGCTGAATAATATTCCATTGTGTCTATGTACCACCTCTTCTTTAGCCATTCATCTACTAATGGACTACTTAGCTTGCTTCCATTTCTTGGCTATTGTAAATAGTGCTGTGATAAACATAGGGGTGCCTATGCCTTTTCAAACTGGGCTGCTGCATTCTTAGGGTGTCATTCCCAGGAGTGGAATTCCTGGGTCAAACGGTATTTCTATTTTGAGTTTTTTGAGTAACCTCCATACTGCTTTCCCCAATGGTTGAACTAGTTGACCTTCCCACCAGCAATGTAAGAAGGAGGGTTCCCCCTTGCTCCGCATCCTCGCCAACATTTGTTGTTTGTCTTTTGGATGGTGGCCATCCTTACTGGTGTGAGGTGGTATCTCATTGTGGTTTTAATTTGCATTTCTCTGATGATTAGCCATGTGGAGCATCTTTTCGTGTGCCTGTTGGCTATCTGAATTTCTTCTTTGGAGAAGTGTCTGTTCAGATCCTCTGCCCATTTTTTAATTGGATTGTTTTTTTTTGTTTGTTTGTTTGTTTGTTGAGCTGCGTGAGCCCTTTATATATTTTGGATGTCAACCCTTTATCGGATATGTCATTTCTGAATATGTTCTCCCATACTGTAGGATGCCTTTTTGTTCTGCTGATGGTGTCCTTTGCTGTATAGAAGCTTTTCAGCTTGATGTAGTCCCACTTGTTCATTTTTGCTTCTGTTTCCTTGCCCGGGGAGATATGTTCACAAAGAGGTTGCTCATGTTTATGTCCAGGAGATTTTTGCCTACGTGTTTTTTCTAAGAGTTTTATGGTTTCATGACTTACATCCAGGTCTTTGGTCCATTTTGAGGTTACTTTTGTGTATGGGGTCAGGCAATGATCCAGTTTCATTCTCTTACATGGAGCTGTCCAGTTTTGCCAACACCAGCTGTTGAAGGGGCTGTCATTTCCCCACTGTATATCCATGGCTCCTTTATGGTATATTAATGGACCATGTATGTCTGGGTTAATATCTGGACGTCCTATCCTGTTCCACTGGTCTGTGAGTCTGTTCTTGTGCCAGTACCAAATTGTCTTGATTACTGTGGCTTATTGTAGTAGAACTTGAAGTTATGAAGCGAGATTCCCCCTGCTTTATTCTTCCTTCTCAGGATTGCTTTGGCTATTCAGGGTCTTTAGTGCTTCCTTACGAATTTTAGAACTCTTTGTTCCTGTCCGTTGAAGAATGCTGTTGGTATCTGGATAGGCATTGCATTGAAGCTGTAGATTGCTTTAGGCAGGATGGCCATTTTGACCGTATTACTTCTTCCTAGCCAAGAGCACGGGATGAGTTTCCATTTGTCAGTGTCCTCTTTCATTTCCCTTAAGAGTGTCTGGCAGTTTTCAGGGTATAGGTCTTTCACTTCTTTGGTTAGGTTTATTCCTAGGTATTTTATTCCTTTTGATGCAGTTTTGAATGGAATTGTTTTCCTGATTTCTCTTTCTGATAGGTCATCGTTAATGTATAGATAGGATAGCAACAGATTTCTGTGTGTTAATTCTGTATCCTGCAACTTTGCTGAATTCAGATTATTAGTTCTAGTAGTTTTAGAGTGGAGTTTTTAGGGTTTATTATGTACGATATCATGCCATCCGTCTGCAAATAGTGACAGCTTAACTTCTTCTTTACCAATCTGGATGTGCCTTGTATTTCATTGTTTTGTCCGATTGCCGTGGCTAGGACTTCCACTACTATGTTGAATAACAGTGGGGAGAGTGGGCATCCCTGTCTTGTTCCCGATCTTAGGTGAAAAGCTTTCGGCTTCTCGCTAAGTTAAGTATGATGTTGGCTGTGGGTTTGTCATATATGGCCTTTATTATGTTGACGTACCTGCCCTCTAGACCCGTTTTGTTGAGAGTTTTTATCATGAATGATGTTGAATTCTGTCGAATGCTTTTCAGCATCTTTGGAGATGATCGTGCGGTCTCTGTCCTTCTTTTTTTGTTGCTGTTGATGGATTTTCAAATGATGTCCCATCCTTGCAACCCTGAGATGAATCCCCCTTGATCATGGTGTATGATCCTCTTGATGTATTTCTGAATTCGGTTTGCTAATATTTTGTTGAGTATTTTTGCATCTATGTTCATCAGGGATATTGGTCTGTACTTTTCTTTTTTGGTGGGGTCTTGGCCTGGTTTTCGTATTAGAGTGATGCTGGCTTCAAAGAATGAGTTTGCAAGTATTCCCCCCTCTTCTCTCTTTGGAAAACTTTAAGGAGAATGCGTATTATGTCTTCTCTCTATGTCTGGTAAAATTCAGCGGCGAGATTCAAAATTCAGCGGCATGAGAGGCGAGACAGAGAATTCCCCCCAAAACCACGTATAGTGTGAAAACATCATTAACACAACTATCTCTAAAATAGCAACAGGAAAGAAGGCTGCCCCGGACTGCACCCGCAGACCTCACAAACAGAGCAGGCCTCACGACACAGGGTAACGTACGAAAGAAAGCCTTGATCCGGCGGGACCCTACCAGCCCTTCCCCAACCACATCTCACCGGTGGGAGGAAGAGAAACGGAGCGGGGAGTGGGTGGAAGCCTAGAACTGCTGAACACCCAGCCCTGGAGGTCTGCTTTGGACCACAGACCTACACGGTGTGGTGCTCTGGAGGCTGCTGGGGTTGGGGAGCTGGGGCGGGCGGAGTGCTTGAAAGACTGAGATTCTGGCCATTTGCGGAGGACGGGGATCCACATCAGGCCTCTCTGGGATAAAGGAAAGGCAGGCGGTCTGAGAGGCTCCCTAGCAGCGAGGATAGAAGGGATAGGTGGACAAGGTTGTCTGGGCACACGCTGCCCAGCGGATTGGGAACTTTGAGGAGCTTCAGGCGCCCCATCCCCCTGGCTGCCTCCTCAGCTCTGGGCGGGCGGGCCGCGCCCCCCTACTCCCCACCCCCCGCCCCCAACTGTGACACGCAGCCTGCTGTAACTTCCTTCTGGCCTGCCGGCACCTGCTCGCAAACCGGCAGTCACTTGCGCGGGCATCAGGCCAGCTGGAGGCCCCGCCTACAACAGCCAGAAATGCCAAGCACACAGGCTTACACCTGTGTGCTCAGCCCGCTGGCTCTGATACTGGACACAGGCACTGCAGCCGGGAATCGGGAAACAGATCTTTCCTGCCCCAAGGCACCAGCGCCGCTCCCCTACGACTCCCCAACCTCACTCTAGGGGCTGAGCGGCCCCAGAGACTAGAGCTTCTGGGCACTAGAAGGCACCACACAGAATTATGAAACATCAAAGGAACCTGGTTCACACCAAAATATCACAAACCCCAGAAAAAGGACAACACGGAACCAAACTCCCCGTCTTCCTGAAAGAGAGTTTAAAATAAAAATCATAAACGTGCTCATGGAGGTACATAAAAATACTGAAGAACTCAGGGACAAATTTAAGATGGAGATTCAATCATTAAGAAACTCCATTATCTGAAATGAAACATACAATGGAGGGATTTAAAAGCAGATCAGATGTAGTAGAAGAGAAGGTAAATGGGACAGAAATCAGACAGGAGGAATACACAGAGGCTGAGGCACAGAGCGAAAAAAGGATCTCTAAGAATGAAAGAATATTGAGAGAACTGTGTGACAGCAAATCCAAATGGAACAAAATTCACATTATAGGGGTACCGGAAGAAGAAGAAGAGAGAAAAAGGGATACAAAGTGTTATCGAGAAGGTAACTGCTGAACACTTCCCCAATCTGGGGACGGAGGTAGTCTCTCAAGCCACGGAGGTGCACAGATATCCCAACACAAGGGACCCAAGGAAGACAACAGCAAGACATATAATATTTAAAATGGCAAAGATCAAGGATAAAGACAGACTTTTAAAAGCAGCTAGAGAGAGACAAAAGATCACATACAAAGGAAAACCCATCAGGCTACATCACACTTCTCAGCAGAAACCTTACAGGCCTGAAGGGAATGGCATGATACATTCAATGCAATGAAACCAAGGGCCTCGAACCACAAACACTGTATCCAGCAAGATTACCATTTAAATTTAAAGGAGGGAATTAAACACTTCCCAGATAAGCAAAAGTTGAGGCCAATTTATAACCTCCCACAAACTATCTCTACAGTGTATTTTAAAGGGAGGTCTCTAGCTGGAAGGGCTCCCAAGGCTAAATAGATGTCACCAGAGAAAATAAAACCACAGCAAAGGAAGTAAAACAACCAAATACTAATTAGGTGCAAAGTAAAAGCAGCCATCCACAAAAATCACTCAAGGGAAACACAAAAGAGTACAGAATAAAAAGAGGGGAGGAAGAAAAAAAAGAGAGAGAAACAGAGAATCATCAGACTGTGTTTACAATAGCCTAATAAGTGAGTTAAGTTAGGTGGTTAGATAGTAAAGAAGCTACCCCTTAACCTCTGGTAAAACATGAATCCGAAGCCTGCAATGGCAAATAAGTCCATGTCTATCACAGTCACTCTAAATGTAAATGGACTGAATGCACCAGTCAAAAGACACAGAGTAATAGAATAGATTAAAAAAGCAAGACCCATCTATATGCTACCTACAAGAGACTCACTTCAAACCCAAAGACACACACAGACTAAAAGTGAAGGGATGGAAAAAGGTATTCCATGCAAACAATAGGGAGAAAAAAGCAGGTGTTGCAGTACCTGTATCAGACAAAATAGACTTCAAAACAAGGAAAGTCACAAGACACCAAGAAGGACATTACATAATGATAAAGGGGTGATTCCAACAAGAGGATGTACCATTATAAATCTCTATGCACCCAACACAGGAGCACCCACATATATGTGAAACAAATACTCACAGAACTAAAGGAGGAAATAGAATGCAATGCCTTCATTTTAGGAGACCCGAACATGAATGAACCCACCACTCACTCCAAAGGACAGATCAACCGGACAGAAAATAAGAAAGGACACAGAGGCACTGGACAACACACTGGAACAGTGGGACCTAACAGACATCCACACAACTCTACACCACAAAGCAGCAGGATACACATCCTTCTCAAGTACACACGGAACATTTTCCAGAACAGACCACATACTAGGCCACAAAAAGAGCCTCAGCAAATTCAGAGAGACTGACATTCTACCAACCAACTTCTCAGATCACAAAGGTATAAAACTAGAAATAAACTGTACAAAGAAAACCTAAAGGCACACAAACACATGGAGGCTTAACAACATGCTCCTAAATAATCAATGGATCAGTGACCAAATTAAAACAGAGATCAAGCAATATATGGAGACAAATGAAAACAGCAGCACAAGGCGCCAACTTCTCTGGGACGCAGTGAAGGCAGTTCTAAGAGGAAAGTGTATAGCAATCCAGGCCTAATTAAAGAAGGAAAAACAATCCCAAATGAAAAACCCCTAGCCAGAATTATTAAGAGAAAAATAGAATCTACAACACACATTAACAGAATCAGAAATGAGAAAGGAAAAGTCACGACAGACACAACAGAAATACAAAGAATTATTAGACAGTACTATGAAAAATTATACACAGACAAACTGGATAGCCTACAAGAAAGGGAAAACCTTCTAGAATACTACAACCTTCCAAGACTGACCCAGGAGGAAACAGAAAATCTAAACACAACAATTACCAACAATGAAATTGATGCAGTAATCAAAAAACTACCCGAGAACAGGACTCCCGGACCACATGGAATCACTGCTGAATTTTATCAGACATTTAAGAGAAAACATAATACCCAAACTCCTTAAAGTTTTTCAAAACAAAGAAGAGGAGGGAATACTTCCAAACTCATTCTATGAAGCCAGCACCACTCCAATACCAAAACCAGGCAAAGACACCACAAAAGAAGAAACCTACAGACCGGTGTCGCTGAGGAACATAGATGCAAAAATACTCAACAAAATATTAGCAAAAAAAAAAAAAAAATACATCAACAAGAGGATCGTGCACCATGATTAAGTGGAATACTGCCCAGGGATGCAAATATGGTACATTAGAAACATCATCATCCACTATCTATAGCAATAAAAAGAAGGACAACATCATCCACTACCTATATCAATGAAAAGAAGGACAAAAATCACATGATCATCCCACAGATGCTGAAAAAGCATTTGATAAAATTCAACACCCATTCGTGATAAAAACTCTCAAGAAAATGGGTACAGGGGGCAGGGACCTCAACATAATAAAGGCCGTATAGGACAAACCCACAGCGAACATCATACTTAACAGCGAAACGCTGAAAGCTTTTCCTTTAAGATCGGGAACAAGAAAAGGATGCCCACTCTCCCCGCTTTTATTCAGCATAGAACTGGCGGTCCCAGCCACGGCAATCAGATAACACAAAGAAATAAAAGGCATCCAGATTGTTAAGGAAGTTAAATTGTCACTGTTTGCAGATGACATAATATTGTACGTAAAAAAAAAGGCTCTACAATCCACTCCAAAACTACAAGAACTAATATCTGAATTCAGCAAAGTTGCAGGACACAAAATTAATACACAGAAATCTGTTGCTTTCCTATACGCTAATGATGAACTAGTAGGGAGAGAAATCAGGAAAACAATTCCATTTACAACTGCCCAAAAAACAATAAAATATACCTAGAAATAGACCTAATGAAGGAAGTGAAAAACGTATACCCTGAAAACTACAACACACTCACGAAAAATTAAGACAACAATAAATGGAAGTACATCCCTTGCTCATGGATAGGACGAAATATAATACTGTCAAAATATCCATCCTGCCTAAAGCAAACTACAGATTCGAAGCAATGCCTATCAAAATACCAATGGCATTCTTCAACAAACGACAGCAAATACTTCTAAAATTCATACAGAGCCACAAAAGAGCCCGAATAGCCAAAGCAACCCTGAGAAGGAAGAACAAAGCTCGGGGGATTACGCTCTCCAACTTCAAGCTCTACTAGAAAGCCACAGTAATCAAGACAATTTGGTACGGGCACAAGATCACACCCACACCAGTGGAACAGAATAGAAAATCCAAACATTAACCCAAACATATACAGTCAATTAATATTTCATAAAGGAGCCTTGGCTATACATACAATGGGGAGATGACAGCCTCTTCAGCAGCTGGTGTTGGAAAAACTGAAAAACTACATGGAAGAGAATGAAACTGGACTACTGTCTAGACCCATACACAAAGGTAAACTCAAGGTGGATCAAAGACCTGAATGTAACTCATGAAACCATAAAACTATTAGAAAAAAACATAGGCAAAAATCTCTTGGGACATAAACATGAGCAACTTCTTCATGAACATAACTCCCCAGGGCAAGGAAAACAAAAGCAAAAATGAACAAGTGGGACCTTATCAAGCTGAAAAGCTTCTGTCCAGCAAAGGACACCATCAGTAGAACAAAAAGACATCCTACAGTATGGGACAATATATTCATAAATGACGTATCTGATAAGGTGTTGACATCCAATATATAACGAACTCCCGCACCTTAACAAACAAAAAGCAAATAATCCAATTAAGAAATGGGCAGAGGACATGAATAAGACACTTCTCTAAAGAGGAAATTCAGATGGCCAACAGGCACATGCAAAGATGCTCCACATCGCTAATCATCAGAGAAATGCAGATTAAAAGCACAATGAGATATCACCTCACACCAGTGAGGATGGCCAACATCCAAAAGACAAACAACAACAAATGCTGGCGGGGATGTGGATAAGGGGGGAACCCTACACTGCAGGTGGGAATGTGTATTAGTTCAACCACTGTGGGAAGCAATATGGAGGTTCCCGAAAAATCTCAAAATAGAAATACCTTTTGACCCGGGAATCCCACTGCTAGAAATTTACCCCAAGAATGCAGCAGCACAGTTTGAAAAGGACACAGGCACACCTATGTTTATCACAGCACTATTTACAGTAGCCAAGAAATGGAAGCAACCTAAGTAGTCCATTAGTAGATGAATGGATCGAGAAGATGTGGTACATACACACAATGGAATACTTACTATTCAGCCATAAGAAGAAAACAAACCCTTCCATTTGCAACATGGACGGTGCAAGAGGGTATTATGCTCAGTGAAATAAGCCAGGCAGAGAAAGACATCTATGAAGTCATTTCACTCATCTGTGGACTATAAGAACAAAGAAAAAACTGAAGGAACAAAACAGCAGCAGACTCACATAACCCAAGAATGGACTAATAGTTACCAAAGGGAAAGGGACTGGGGAAGATGGGTGGGAAGGGAGGGATAAGAGGGAAAAAGGGGCATTACAATTAGCAGATGTAATGTTGGGGGCATGGGGAGGGCTGTACAACTCAGAGAAGACAAGTAGTGATTCTATAGCATCTCACTACGCTGATGGACAG
>JAVSCE010010309.1:0-23536 GCA_032199065.1 Smutsia gigantea
GCCCGCGCCGGCCAGCGGCTCCGTGCCCCGCCGCTCCGCCACCTCGCCCCTCCTTGGCGCGTCCTGCTCCCGGTCTCCTCGTGGCCCAGAGCGGACCCCGGCGCCCGCGGGGAGCGTCTTTCCCGCCCTACGGCTTCCGCCTCGGCCGGGCGCTGGCGCTGGCGGCCGCCCCCTCCTCCCCTTCCTGCTCGGCTCCCGCGCCTCCTCCCGGGCGGCGCGCGTGTCCCGCCGAGCCCAGCCAGCGGCGCCCGGAGCCCGACCCGCCCGGCAGCCAGCAGGCCCGGCTGCGCCTCGGGGGCTTCACCCCGCCTCGCGCGCCCCCAGGTTGCGCCCCGTGGCCTCGAGGACAGGTTTGTTAGCCAGTTAGTTTCGTCGTGTTCTGGTCTAAATTGGTTTGCGTGGACTGCTTGGAAGGGTTGGAAGGGAGTGGATCCTGGGGCACAATTTATTGATGAAATGCTCCCAGCTCGGTTACAGTAACACACACACACACACACACACACACACACACACACACACACACACACACACACACACACACACACACACACACACACACACACACGATCCGCAACAAGCAGCCAGGCGCCTTTCTGTTTTGACATTAACAAGAGGCTCTTCGTGCTGGACTATGTACTAGGGAGAGGATGTCCTGGTTTTTCCTCCTCTAGAAATTTGCACTTTAATAGTAAATGGGACAAACATGCATGAAAAAGACACAGGTGTACCCCCTCCCCCTCCCCCCACAGTTTGTTTTTTAATCAGAAAATAAAGAATAGAATCTTGCTTACCAGACTTGTAAGTCAAGAGAAATGAAAAGCTAAAAAGAGAAAGAAAGGGAGGGAGGGAGGGAGGGAGGAAGGAAGAAAGGAAAGGAGAGGGAAGGAGAGAAGAACGGATTTCCACTTTGCTAAATAAGGAAAAAGTAGTAAGGTCTCAAAGCTGCAAAGATATCAGATGATGCTGCTTCATAGCACTCTAAAGGTTTTTAAATGAGCATGTAAGGAATGATTATAAGAGAATCCCCTAAGGAAGGACAAAGAAAAAAAAAGGAAGGAAGGAAAGGAAAAAAAAGCAGAGTTATGAAATGAAACTTTTAACAAAATTAAAAGAGGCAATCATTAAAGTGATGTTGTTAATTCTATTTGGAGCAAGAAAAACAAGAAAAGACAGCTCTCCTTTGAGAAAATAAGTAATATTACGAGAAGAAGCATAAGTATACAAATTCCTTTGTGAGTCTGTATATTCTCTTCTAAAAAGAACAATCTTTGTAAGAGAAGATGCTAAACATTGCTCAGAAAGAATTAGGGTCATAACAGAAAAAAAGGTAGTGAGAAAGCATGTGGATACTTAAGTTCAAATATCCAAGCTTGGATGAATTGCATGCAGAATTCTAGAACAATAATAACAATATTAATATAGTAGCCATCTTGTTTGGCTACCCTCATATGGAAAAATAATAATAGTTGCCTTCGTATATTTCCCTGATCTTCAAAACAAACATTCAAATAAGTATTCTATCCCCAGTTAATAATGAAGGACAAATAGTACCCGCCCAAGGTATTTATTAATTACAAAGGGTAAATTAGGAGTCTTACAATGGAGACACTTGGTAAATGCCACCTTAACCAAGTGATTGAGGTTAACAGCACAGCAATCCATACCAACACCACGTGCCTCCTGATACAACATGCTGAAGAGGGCCTATCACTCCTGTGGTGTTCTTGTCGAGAAGGCATAACTGCAGTCTAACTGTGAGAAAAATATCAGCCATATCCCAATTGAGGGGCATTCTACAAAATAGCCAACTGATACTCTTCAAAAGCATCAAGGTCAAGAACGCTGAGGAAAGACTAAGGAACTGTCTTAAAGGAGGAGACTAAGGAGATGTGATGACCGAATGTGGGAGGGGGTTCTGGCTTGCGTCCCCGGCAGAAAGGGGACATTAGTGGGACTTGTGAAATCTGAATCCATCTGTGGTTTAGTTAATAGTACGAGACTAAGGTTAATTTCTTAGTTTTGATGGTTGTACTATGGTTGTGCAAGATATTAAACATCAGGAGAAACTGGGTGGAGGAGATATGGGAACTCTTTGTTCTATTTCTGTAACTTTTCTGAAAGTCTATAAAAGTATTTCGAAATAAAAAGTTTCTAAAAAAAATAATAATGAAGGACAAAAATTTAGAGAACAAATTGCCTGTTATGTAGCTAGTAAGAGGATTGTAAGTTCAAATTTAACATGTTTCCCATTATGTAAAATTGCTATTTGCCTGTGGGCACAGGAGTACCTAAGGGATGTTGTTTGGTAAATCTATAAACAGCCAACAAGGGGCCAGAAGAGTGGCCATAGGGACATATCCTAATTTCCTTTTACAAAGGTGGATTAACTCATACATATGGAATTGACTGATTTCAGCCAACCTTATCATCTTTAAGGACAAGGTAAGTGTAAATTGTATGCTAATATTGAACAAAGTAAAAGGTAACAGTTTGGAAAGAGTTTCCCCAAGTGTCTTGGTAAGTAGATGCCCGCTGGATCAGAGTAAGGTGTTTGATTCTGCCCGCTTGTTCAGTAGATTTACCAAATTATGTTTAACAGGAAAATATAAAAGGGATCACTTACTATATCTGAGGATGAACCAAATTAGGGGCAGTGCTAGTTTATAAGATGCCAGAAGTCAGAACCCAAAGAGTAGTTCATTTTGGATGTTGACCTAAAATAGAGGAAATAAACTAGAGATAAATCATTTTGAAATCCTGCATTTTAGTATTTTTTAAAGAGGATAAGCAAAAGACGTATCCATTTATTCAGTTATTAAATAATAATTTGGAGGTTGGATTAAAGATGGCGGCATGAGAGGTGAGACGCAGGCTTCCTCCTAAAACCGCATATAATATGAAAATATAATGAATACAACTAATCCTGAAAGAGCAACAGGAAAGAGGACTGTGCCAGACTGCATACACCTGGAGAAAAGAGCAGACCTCACAAAACAGGGTAACGTGCCAAAGCTGTGGCCCAGTGGGACACAAGCCCTTCCCCCAACCCAGCTCACCAGTGGGAGGAAGAGAAATGGAGCAGGGAGAGAGTGGAGGCCTGGGACTGCTGAATACCTAACTATGGAGATTTGCACTGGGAGCACAAACCTGCATTTCATGGTGCTTGCATGATACTCTTGTGATTACGGGGTTGGAAAGCTAAGACAGGCAGAATTCCTGGACAGACTGAGATTCCAGCCGCTTGTGGAAAGCAGGGACCCATATCCGGCTGCTCTTGGACAAAAAAAAGGTGGGCAGTCTCAGAGACTTCCTAACAAGGAAGCCCTTAGCAAGAGGGCTGCTAAAGGGGCAAGGATTGCACAGAGCTTACTGCTCAGGAGAGAATACAGGTAAACAAAATTGTCCAGGTGCACTCTGCCAAGCAGGTTGGGAGCTTTGCCATATAGTCTCATATTTAAGGAGGAAAAAGAAATCTTCCTCCTTAGATGATCTTCAGGTGCTACAGATCCCTGGCTGGCTACACAGCTCTAAGGACGCCCTCCATGATACACAGCCTACTATGCCTTTCTCCCAGCCAGCCCCACCTGGCTTGCAAACTGGCAAACCCTATCCTGGCACTAGGCCAGCCAGAGGGAATATCTGTCTACAGCAACTACAAACACAAAGCACAGGGGCTTATACCTGTGTGCTTGGCCCACTGGTTCAGGAAGGGGAGAAAGGCATAGCAGCTGGGAAGCCAGAAACAGCTCTTTCCTCCCCCCAGGCACCAATACCACTCCCCTGAGACCCCCGACCTTGCTTCAGGGGCTGACCAGCTCCAGTGAGTAGAGATTCTGGGTACTAGAGGGGGCCATATACAAATATGAAATGCCAAAGGAACCTGGCTCAGAGTAAAATTATTAATACAACTCCTGAGAAAGATTTAAATGACATCGACCTCATTACTCTTCCTGAAAGGGAGTTCAAAATAAAAATCATTAACATGCTCATGGAGGTATGGAAAGATATTCAAGAACTCAGTAATGAATTCCGGTAGGAGATCCAATTGTTGAAGAGCACAATGGAGGGTATTAAAAGCAGATTGGATATGGTGGAGGAGACGATAAATGAAAGAGAAACTAGAGAAGAGGAATACAAAGAAGCTGAGGCACAGAGAGAAAAAAGGATCTCCAAGAATGAAAGAATATTGAGAGAACTGTGTGACCAATCCAAATGGAACAATATTCACATTATAGGGATACGAGAAGAAGAAGAGAAAAAAAAGTGATAGAAAGTCTTTGAGGAGGTAATTGTTGAAAACTTCCCCAATCTGGGGAAGGAGATACTCTCTCAGGCCATGGAGATGCACAGATCTCCCAACACAAGGTACCCAAGGAAGACAACATCAAGACATATAGTAATTAAAATGGCAAAGATCAAGGATAAGGACAGACTATTAAAAGCAGCCAGAGAAAGAAATAAGATCACATACAAAGGAAAGCCCATCAGGCTATCATCAGACTTCTCAATGGAAAACTTACAGGACAGAAGGGAGGGGCATGTGTATTTTATGCAATGAAGCAGAAGGGCCTTGAACCAAGAACACTTTATCTGGCAAGATTATTATTTAAATTTGATGGAGGGATTAAACAATTCCCAGATAAGCAAAAAGTGAGAGAATTTACCTCCCACAAACTATCTCTACAGTGTATTTTGGAGGGACTGCTATAGATGGAAGTGTTCCTAAGTTTTAATAGCTGTCACCAGGGGTAATAAAACCACAGTATAGAAATTAGACCAGCAAATTACTAAGCAAAGGTAAAATTAAATTATCCCCAAAGTCAATCAGGGGATAGACAAAGAGTACAGAATATGATACCTAATATATTAAGAATGGACGAGGAAGAAAAAAAAGAACATTTAGATTGTGTTTGAAATAGCATATTAAGTGAGTTAAGTTGGACTCTTAGATAGTAAGAAAGTTAACCTTGAACCTTTGGTAACCACGAATATAAAGACTGCAATGGCAATAAGTACATACCTATGGATAATCACCCTAAATGTAAATGGACAGAATGCACCAATCAAAGGACATAGAGTCACTGAATGGATAAAAAAGCAAGACACATCTACATGCTGCCTGCAAGACTCACTTTAAACCCAAATACATACACAGACTCAAAGGGAAGGGATGGAAAAAGATATTTTATGCAACTAATAGGGAGAAAAAAGCAGGAGTTACAATACTTGTATCAGACAAAATAGGCTGCAAAACAAAGTCACAAGAGACAAAGAATGACATTACATAATGATAAAAGGGTCAATCCAACAAGAAGATATAACCATTATAAATATGTATTCACCCAACACAGGAGCACCTACATATGTGAAACAAATACTAACAGAATTAAAAGGAGATAGAGAATGCAATGCATTCATTATAGAAGACTTCAACACTCCACTCACTCTGAAGGACAGATGAACCAGACAGAAAATAAGTGAGGAGACAGAGGCACTGAACAACACACTAGAACAGATGGACCTAACAGACATCTGCAGAACTCTACACCCGAAAGCAGCAGAATACACATTCTTCTCAAGTGCACATGGAACATTTTCAAGAATAGATCATATACTAGGCCACAAAAAGAGCCTAGGTAAATTCAAAAAGATTGAAATTGTACCAACCAGTTTCTCAGACCACAAAGGTATGACACAAGAAATAAATTATGCAAAGAAAATGAAAAATCCCACGAACATGTGGAGACTTCACAACATGCTCCTAAATAATCAATGGATCAATGAAGAAATAAAAACAGAGATCAAGCAATATATGGAGATAAATGACAACAATAACTCAACACCGCAAAACTGTGGGATGCAGCGAAGGCCATGCTAAGAGGAAAGTATATTGCAATACAGGCCTATCTCAGGAAAGAAGAACAATCCCATATGAACAGTCCAAACTCACAATTAACGATCCTAGAAAAAGAAGAACAAATGAGGCCCAAAATCAGAAGGAGAGACATAATAAAGAGTAGAGCAGAAATAAATAAAATTGAGAAGAATAAAACAATAGAATGAATGAAAGGAAGAGCTGGTTCTTTCAGAAAATAAACAAAATTGATAAACCCTTAGCCAGATTTATCAAGAAAAAAAGAGAGTCTACAAACATAAACAGAATCAGAAAGGAGAAAGCAAAAATCACTATGGACACCACAGAAATACAAAGAATTATTAGAGAATACTATGAAAAATTATAGGCTTACAAACTGGATAACCTAGAAGAAATGGACAACTTTCTAGAAAAATACAACCTTCCAAGGCTGACCCAGAAAGAAACAGAAAATCTCAACAGACCAATTACCAGCAATGAAACTGAACTGGTAATCAAAAACCTACCTTAGAACAAAACTCCTGTACCAGATGGCTTCACTGCACAATTTTATCAAACATTTAGTGAAAACCTAATACCCATCCTCCTTAAAGTTCTCCAAGGGGTAGAAGAAGAGGGAATACTTCCAAACTTATTCTATAAGGCCAACATCACTCTAATACCAAAACCCGGCAAAGACACCACAAAAAAAGAAAATTACAGACCAATATCCGTGATGAACATAGATGCAAAAATACTCCACAAAATATTAGCAAACCAAATTCCAAAATACATCAAAAACATCATCCATCATGATCAAGTAGGATTTATTCCAGGGATGGAAGGATGGTACAACATTTGAAAATCCATCAACACCATCCACCACATCAACAAAAAGAAGGACAAAAACTGCATGATCATCCCATAGATGCTGCAAAAGCATTTTACAAAATTCAACATCCATTCATGATAAAAACTCTCAACAAAATGGGTATAGAGGGCAAGTACCTCAACATAATAAAGGCCATATATGACATACCCACAGCCAACATTACACTTAACAGCAAGAAGCTGAAAGCTTTTCCTTTAAGATCGGGAACAAGACAAGGATGCCCACATTCCCCACTTCTATTCAACATAGTACTGGTGGTCCTAACCACGTGAGTCAGACAACACAAAGAAATAAAAGGCATCCAGATTGGCAAGGAAGAAGTTAAACTGTCCCTGTTTGCAGATGACATGATATTGTGCATAAAAAACCCTATAGAATCCACCCCAAAACTACTAGATCTAATATCTGAATTCCGCAAAGTTGCAGGATACAAAATTAATACACTGAAATCTGTTGCATTTTTATACACTAACAGTGAACCAGCAGAAAGAGAAATCAGGAAAACAATTCCATTTACAATTGCATCAAAAAGAATAAAATACCTAGGAATAAACCTAACCAAGGAAGTGAAAGACCTATACTCTGAAAACTACAAGACACTCATGAGAGAAATTAAAGAAGATACCAGTAAATGGAAATACATGCCATGCTCATGTATAGGAAGAATTAATATTGTCAAATGGCCATCCTGCCTAAAGCAATCTAAAGATTAAATGCAATTCCTATCAAAATACCAACATCATTCTTCAACGAACTAGAGAAGATTGTTCTTAAATTCCTATTGAACCACAAAAAATCCTGAATAGCCAAAGCAATACTGAGAAGGAAGAATAAAGCTGGGGGGATTATGCTCCCCAACTTCAAGCTCTACTAGAAAGCCACAGTAATCAAGAAAATATGGTACTGGCACAAGAACAGACCGATAGACCAATGGAACAGACTAGAGAGACCTAATATAAACCCAACCATATATGGTCCATTAATATATGATGAAGCAGCCAGGGACATACAATGGGAAAATTACAGACTCTTCAACAGCTGGTTGAACTGGACAGCTACATGCAAGAGAATAAACCTGGATTATTGTTTAAGCCCATAAAGAAAAGTAAACTCAAAATGGATCAAGGACCTGAATGTAAGTCATGAAACCATAAAACTCTTAGAGGATGACATAGGCAAAAATATCCTGAATATAAGCATGAGCAACTTCTTCCTGAACGCATCTCCTCGAGCATGGAAACAAAACAAAAATGAACACATGGGACTACAATCAAACTGAAAAGTTTGTGTATGGCAAAGGACACTGTCAACAGAACAAAAAGGCATCCTACATTATGGGAGAATATATTTGTAAATGACATATCCAACAAGGGGTTAACATCCAAAATATATAAAGAACTTACACTCCTCAACACCCAAAAAGCAAATAATCTGATTAAAAAGTGGGCAGAGGATATGAAGAGACAGCTCTCCAAAGAAGAAATTCAGATGGCCAACAGACACATGAAAAGATGCTCCACATTGCTAATCATCAGGGAAATGCAAATTAAAACCAAAATGAGATATCACCTTACACTAGTAAGGGTGGCCAGCATAGAAAAGACTAAGAACAACAAATGGTGGTGAGGACACGGAGAATGCGGAACCCTCCTACACTGCTGGTGGGAATGTAGTCTAGTTCAACCATTCTGGAAAGCAATATGGAGGTTCCTCAAATTACTAAAAATAGAAATACCATTTAACCCGTGAATTCCACTCCTTGGAATTTACCCCAAAAATACAACTTCTCAGATTCAAAAAGACATATGCACCCCTATGTTTATTGCAGCACTATTTACAATAGCCAAGAAATGGAAGCAACCTAAGTGTCCATCAGTAGATGAATGGATAAAGAAGATGTGGTACATATACACAATGGAATATTATTCAGCCATAAGAAGAAAACAAATCCTACCATTTGCAACAACATGGATGGAGCTAGAGGGTATTATGCTCAGTGAAATAAGCCAAGCTGGAAAAGACAAGTATCAAATGATTTCACTCATATGTGGAGTATAAGAACAAAGAAAAAAACTGAATGAAGCAAAACAGCAGCAGACTCACAGAACCCAAGAACGGACTAATAGTTACCAAAGGGAAAGGGACTGGGGAAGATGGGTGGGAAGGGAGGGATAAGAGGGAAAAAGGGGCATTACGATTAGCAGATGTAATGTTGGGGGGCACGGGGAGGGCTGTACAACTCAGAGAAGAGAAGTAGTGACTCTATAGCATCTCACTATGCTGATGGGGTTGGTGGGCGGGACCTGATGAAGGGGTAGTTTAATAACCATAATATTGCACATGTAATTGTAGAATAATGATACCAAAATAAATTATTAAAAAAAAAAAAGAAAAGAAATGTAGCCACTGTCCTGCGCAGGAGCTGGTCCTGGCAAGTGTTATTTTTAAAGACAACCACATTTCAGTGCTTGTTGCTCTGGCTGTGAAAGTTCCTTCAACCTCTAAATCCCGGGAGTTCTGACAGGTTGTCTCTGTGTCCGGCCCAGGTTCACAGTACTGCTCTGCACATGCCCTGTGAGGAAGGGGGATCAGAGGCGCCCTTCCACAGCCGGGGAAGCATCCCGGCCCGTCTCCCTTCTGCTGTGTAGAGTGAGCTGAGCACTCTGCAGGCGCTCTTCGTTCAAGGACGAATGTGTCTGAATGTGATATAAATGAACACTGGAACTACAGCTCCCAGGCTATAAAAGAAACAGGGTTTTAATAAAATACAAATCAAATTTAGAATTTAATAGTTATAACAAATATTGCCACTGCAGAAACAAATTGGCCTTGAGAAAGCAGTGTTAGGGAGATGGAGGCAATGTACCCCATGGGTCCAGAAGTGTCCCCATTGCTTGCCACTAGACAGTTCTTTGCCCCTGAGATTGATATTCAGTTCTTCTATGTCTTGAAAGTTCTCCTGACCAGCTAGGACTGGGGCTTCAGCTGGCAGGACAGGGTATAGCTACAGGACAAAGTGACACTTGTCAGTCTACCAGGAGCCACAGGTCAGGTGTCCCTTCCAGTATCTGCCCAGTAGCTAGGGTGTGGTAAACCAGTGATCACCATCTAATAAGTTCTGGGGCCAACCGGGGAGCCATGGACACAAATTCTCAGAAATGGACACCAGGGAGAGCCACCCCACCCCCACCCGCATCTCCTGCTGCCTCACCTCTTACCGTTACTGAGCCACTGCATGTCCCTAGATTGTTCCTTGAGCTCTAGGTTATAATTGTCTGCAGCTATTTGGAGCAGCATGATCTCAGTCATTATTTTGTATTCCTGGGGACAGAGAGAAGGAAGGATGCAGACAGGGCCTGGGTCAGGGATGCTGCAGGGCCTTATGGGTGGTGAGGTGCGGGGCAGGAGAGCAGTACTTGGTTTTGCTCACATGGAACCCTCCTTTCTTCCACTTCCATCCAGGGCCTACCTGTTCTCAGAGATGGGAATAAAGAGCCCCTCCGGGAAGCTTTCCTTGGTGCCACCTGCTATCATCAACCACCGATTAGATGTGATTCCCACTTAATCTGTCACCAAACCCTCTCCATAAATATGAGATGCAGGGAATGGAGCCCAGAGTGTCCTGCCCAGGACACCTCTCTGATATCCTCCCCCATCCGTCCCCGTGGCTGCAGTGAAAGCCACAGATGCTCACCTTGTTTTTTCTCTGTTGGTTGATCTCATTCCCCTGGAAGGTAAAGTCTATCAGGAGGAACCCCCTAGGCTTTACCAGCCCCCTATGCCCACCCTTTCTCATGTTGCTGTACCACCAGGACCCACAAGAGGTGACCAGGCACCCACAGAAAGCAGGACTGGATCTTAGGCTCTGGGCCCCAGAGAAAAGGGCACATGGGGGCTGAGGCTCTGGGACCTAGTGGCACAGTCCTCTCAGATGACAGGTGGGGAGGCTCTGAGGCCACAGGCAGGAGAGGACTGCTTGGCCACTTAGCATGCTTCCTGACTTGGAGCCCCACTTCCCTCTTCCTTCCCTGGATGTCCCCTGAAGGTGAGGCTGAGTGCAACACAGACAAGACCCCATGGGGCTCTGCAGCCAGGCAGCCCTGCTGCTCCCCCAAACTGGGACCTGGGACCTGTGTCTCCTGAGCAGCTGCCCTTCACTTGCCCTAAGATGTGCCTGAAGCTGCAGCTCCCAGGCTGGCTGTGAGGCTCTCCTGAGAGTTTGTCAGGGCTCAGGACAGGGGCTCTCTGCTCCTTAGCCTCAGGATCTGGCCCCCCTGCCTGGCCTCCAGGTCCCCCCGCCTCCAGGTGATTCTCCGTCACAGTGTGCAGTCTCCCCAGCTCAGTGAGGAAAGTGCCAAGGAAGGGGACACCACCTGTGTCATCAGGGTGGGATGGGATGAGCCCCTGCTCTCAGGGACCCCCACAACTCTCCCCTGGAAACCCCTCACCCTCAGCCTCCTGCCCTGCACCAAGGCTCCCCAGTGGAGCAGCCTCCCCTCAGTCCCCATCCCCACAGCCTCCAAGAACACTAGCTCCTCCTAATCACCTCCCAGGGCTGCTTTCAGCAAACTGCAAAGCCTGTGGTCCCATCCCTCCTCACCCGCAAACTCGTATGGCACACAGCTCCCCAGGCCCTCCTCCTGGTCACTCCTACGTGAGGATCCAGGTACTGTGGCAGCGGGAGCTGTGGCCGGCAGAGGAAGGCCTCCTCTTGATTGCGATGCCTCAAGCTGGGAGGGGAACCCCAACCTCTGACCCCGGGGTCTCTCCCCACAGGCTCATTCCCCTGCTTCTGCCTCTCCTGGACTCTTTGGAGGTTCGTGCCCAGGGCATCAAACTTGGAGGGCCCCTCCTGCAAGCATCTAAGACAGGGTTGGGCCATAATTACCTCAATTTTCCCCAGCACCTGTACTCAGACCCTGGGCATCTGAACCAAATCAGCTGGTACCAGTGCCACTAGTACTTCAGTATGCTCTGAGTCTAGAACAATCCCAGCTCCAGCACTCACTCTGTGTGAACTTTCACCCATGGCCTGGCCTCCCTGGGCCCCATCCCCCTTCCCTGTCACCCTCCTCTCTCTCCAGACCTGCACTCCGCACTCTGCCTTGAGGAGCAGCTCCTTGCTCAGTTAGATGTCTTCGCTGCACTTTTTTTTGGGGGGGGGGGATCTCTTCCTGAGGGGAAGGAAGAGAAGGAAGGATACACTTAGGAATAAGGTGGTGGTGGTGATGCAGCCATACACAAATCCCTTGTGAGAACTTGGAACCCTCCAACGGCCTGATGGGGCCACTCACTGGTTGCCTCTGGGGAACCCGGGAGGGAGCCCTTATGTTGGTCACCTGGGGCCTCCATTCCCATTTCTTTTGAACAGCTCTGTGTTAACCAGTTTTGGTTTCAGCTGAGCATAGATTCTGTGGCTATGAAGTAAACATTTGGAAATTTATCTCAACCCAGTATCTGACATGGAAGGAAACTGATTCCTAAAGCAGTAGGAACATGGCCTCAGTTCCAGGGAGGCTTAGAGACCCAGCACCTGCCCAGCGGTGCCCCCAGGGTTTGCTGTCTCCCAGGTCCCTGCTGCCTGAGGGGCAATGACAGACATGTGGAAGATCCCTTGCCACTCTGGTCCTCCCATGGGGAGAGGCCTCCTCCCCTGGAAACTTCCCCCATGTCTCCTTCAGGCAGTGTATCAGGAGGCTCTGCAGAACAGAGAGGACGGTGCACAGTGAGGAGAATTCCCTCGGGATCTGGCCTTCCTGGGGAGGGAGCAGGATGAGCTGTGAGGTGGGGAGCAGGGGCCCTGCTTGCTCTGACTTCAGTCCCCCTCAATTTACATCTCCCCTCTTTGGTGGGACAGATGCCCAGGGTGCCGAGGGACGGCATACCTGGCCCCAAAGAATATCACTCCCATAGAAGATTTTAGTTCAACCCAAGGCAGAAACCAGGCATGAGTGGTTGTCCCACCACTGGGACATAGGAGTCAAGGTCAATGTGCCCTTGGAAGGGCCTAGGCTGTGCCAGGGCTTAGACCTCGGACTTCAATCCTGAGAGCTCGGAAAGAAGAGGCAGCCCTGAAGGCTTGGAGGGCATCTCCACTGGACCTCCCACAGTACACCTGGGCCACCTCGTTCCTGTGCCCCAACTCTCCAGACCTGGCTTGCCCATCAGTGCCTGGGCTGCTGAGGCAGGTGGTGGTGATGCAGTCGGCCACACTGTTGGACTGGGTAATGGTGGCTCAGACTGTGGTTGCCAGGAGCTCACTGCTGGGCTTGTTCCTCTGGGGCCAGGTGGAGCCCAGGCAGTGGTGGCACAGCACCTTCTCAGACAGAACAGGGGAGCATACCTCCATATGTAGAGGAGGACATGAGGGCGTCTCATCTAACCTAGCCCTCCCACACCACATCTAGTGTCCCCAGCAGGGGTAACCTGTCAGGGATGAAGCTCAGAAAGCTGTGACCTAGCCTTGTGGGCATCCCTGGGTTTTCTTCTCTATCAACTAAGGGCACCCAGCACAGGATGACCCAGGACCCAGTACAGGCAGGGAAGAGGGAGGGGCATTTGCATCCAGCCCACCTCACCAACTCCAAGTTCTAGAATGTGGCTTCAGTTATCTCATCCCAAGACAGCATCTCCACCCATCCTGGTCACCCTTTTGTCTGACTTCCCATTCCCTTGTATACATTCCCCTGTCACAGCTACAAGTCATGTTTGTGTCCCTTTTAGTTAAGTACACATCAGGTGCTTAATAAGTGCTAAGGCCGCTGAGCCTCGTAGGCAGATGTGTGGGCAATGCAGGACCGGGCTGCACACGGGGAGCACCCCTCCTCCAGCCCAGAGCCAGGCCCCGCCCATCTGCCATAGGTTCCACCTCATGTACTCTGCATGGCCACTCTGTGCAGCATGTCTGTTAGTGTCTACTTGTACCATCCACAAGTTGACAGGGATGGTTTGGGGGTTACAAAAGCTTTCCAGGTCACACGGTTGGTCAGTTTTGGAGCTAAGGTTTGGACCTAGATCCTAGGAACCTAGATCAGAGAAAGGCAGGTCCGGGGAAGGTAATGGCAGAGGGAAGGCCTGTCTTCTTGCTGAGATTCCCGCCACTCACTGCATCGATTAGAGTCAGGTGCTCTGCCTCTGGCCTTGGAGGAAAGGCCATGAGGTCAGGCCTGTCCTCACTTGACTGGCTCTTCTGGTCACATGCCAGGGGCAGGAAGTCTCTGGGGCTAAAGCTGGCCCTGTCTCGGAGCTGGGGCTGGAATCCCCACTAGAGAGTGGCACCCGGCTGACTCCAGTTCAGGACCTGGCACTTGTGCTGAAGCTCCTGTTGGCTCTTGCTCCAGGGGTGGAGCTGCTGTTGAAAGGGAGTCTGGCTCCAACAATCGAGGTGATAGTAGAAACAGAGATGGAGCTAGTCCTGGCTCCTCAGTTGGCCTTTGTCCTGGCCTTGCCCCTGAAAGGCACCATGGAGCAGGATGAAAAGAAATGCTCACCCACAGAAGTGACTTTCCATGTGCCTTTCCTAAACAGGAAAGATCCACTGCCTTGAATGGGATTCCCAGCCCTTGAAACCTACCTCTGATGGTCTTCTAAGACTGTAGTCCCCCTTACCCTCTGGCTCTGCCTCAGTGGGCTCTAGAAGCTCCAACTGAACATGCAGAAGGGGGCCTCATGCTTCAGGTCTGAGCCAGGAATGTTGGTTTGCATACATGCTACCATTGGCTTAGAACTGGGACAGTGCAGGGCCTTCAGGTGTCCTGCAAGTTCAGGTCAGGCCAGATGCCCAAGATGAGAGAGGGCACTGGGGAGAGTCATGTGTGGAGCAGAGTCAGACCTGGCCTCTCGTTCCACACTGTGCTCTTACAGCACCATTCTTTTGATCCAGGTCCCAGAGGACGTCTGCTCCCACCCACTCTGTGATTGTTCTTGCAGTGGAAGGCCTGGTCATCAAGCAGGCCTAACAGAACTCATGTGAGTCTTGTCTTCCAAGTGACCTTCTTCTCCCTGTGGTCACAGGCTCAGCCTACCCCTTCCACCATTCACATGAACATCAGAACTGAAGTTTGAGGCAGATTTGTGAGCAGATTTGAGGCCAGATTTTCTGGCCCACATGGTGGTCAGGAGAAGGGGATGTGGAAAGGGTGGGCAGACATGATGGGATTATGGAGGGGAAATGGGTCTCTCAGGGGCCAACTTAGCCCAGCCTCCCCTCTGCTTCCCAGGGGTTTGGGACCCCATCCATAGTTCACTGTGACTCATTTGCCTCTGCAGAGGAAGCCCCCAGACCTCAGTCCTCCCAAAGAAATAAAAAATGTGAATTATCTAGGATTCTGCCAGTCCTTCCCTAACCACAGTTCTTTCCTCTCCCACCCCATTCTGTGGAGACAGGAGACCCTCCTTTGGGCTCCAAATTCCATTCACAGTTTTGAGTGGCCCTGGGGTCCATTACCATAGTCAGAATAGGGGAGCTTCTGGTGCACTGTGGACGTAACTGCTTATGACGTTTAGAGTTGACTGCCTGACTCAGACTAAAGACCAAGGGATTGAGTCCGCTTCCTTCACTGAGCTATTTTAGTGACTAGAAAACTTTTGAGTAGGTTCTCAGTATATATTTCTGAGTGAATGAATACCAACCAGAATCTCCCCAGGATCTGAGTGGGCCTGGAGCTTCTCTGCCCTCAGAGACCCCTAAGTAGCCTAAGAACAAGGACAGGTATCAGCTGGATGGAATCTCAAAACTCCTATGAAAGGGAAAAGAAATTGCATCCCAAGTGATTTTCTAAACTCAGAATGGCAAGAGGCTGGTGAAGGATGTTGCAGAAAGCTTCTTCACTGGGAAGAGAGAAATAACTATGAAGACACACAGCACATCCAGCAGCCCTTTGTGCAAAACCAGACCCCAGGTAAGCACCTCCCATTTCTTATCCCAAGATTTCCTACAACAACCTAATGAGGTTCATCCTTTTACTGTACACCCCACTTTCCAAAGAGCAAAGGGAAGCTCATAGAGGTGCAGGGATATTCCCAAGACATTCAGCTAATAGGAGAGAGATAGGACAGACACCCACCTACTGAACAACTTGTACAAGAACTGCTCAGTGGTGGTGAAGGCCTCATATATGCACACTCATGTGTTGATGCAGATGTTTCACCCCAGGAATCCTGGTACCAGGAACTCCACCACCTTCTCCATGTGGCATCCTGGAGGGTCTGCAGGATCTTGACTGGTTCAAGTCTGGGTTCTGGGCCCACTCTTTTTTGTTTTGTTTTGTTTTTTGTTTTTTTTAAATATAATTTATTTTATTATCATTAATCTACAATTACATGTGCAATATTATGGTTATTAAACTACCCCTTCATCAGGTCCCCCCCACCAACCCCATTACAGTCACTGTCCATCAGCGTAGTGAGATGCTATAGAATCACTACTTGTCTTCTGAGTTGTACTGCCCTCCCCGTGCCCCCCCAACATTACATCTGCTAATCCTAATGCCCCTTTTTCCCTCTTATCCCTCCCTTCCCGCCCATTTTCCCCAGTCCCTTTCCCTTTGGTAACTATTAGTCCGTTCTTGGGTTCTGTGAGTCTGCTGCTGTTTTGTTCCTTCAGTACTTTTTCTTTGTTCTTATACTCCACATATGAGTGAAATCATTTGATACTTGTCTTTTCGGCTTGGCTTATTTCACTGAGCATAATACCCTCTAGCTCCATCCATGTTGTTGCAAATGGTAGGATTTGTTTTCTTCTTATGGCTGAATAATATTCCATTGTGTATATGTACCACACATCTTCTTTATCCATTCATCTACTGATGGACACTTAGGTTGCTTCCATTTCTTGGCTATTGTAAATAGTGCTGCAATAAACATAGGGGTGCATCTGTCCTTTTCAAATTGGGCTGCTGCATTCTTAGGGTAAATTCCTAGGAGTGGAATTCCTGGGTCAAATGGTATTTCTATTTTGAGTTTTTTGAGGAACCTCCATACTGCTTTCCACAATGGTTGAACTAATTTGCAGTTCCACCAGCAGTGTATCTGGGCCCACTCTTATCACCTCTGGGTTCTTGGAATGGACACCCCTCTGGGCCTCTTCTCACCTCAGACCAGCACTGGACAGTGTTAGTGTCCTGATGCATCTTCTCCTTGTTTGGGGAATAGTTTAACCTGTTGACCAGCCCCTCAAAAGTCTCCTGAGTGGAGCTCTGCAAAGACAGAGCCAGGTAACTAGGCCAGTAGACATCAGGGGCCTTCCACCAAATCTGTGGTCCTATGTTATAGAAAAGCTAGCAAATGGTAAAGTCTATCAGGACACACTTAAGATGTTATCTGCAGCACTGCTGAGATGGGAACACAATTGAATCAAGTAAAGGTCCAACAGCATTGAAAGGTTGAGTCACTGGGCAAGCAACCTCCTTTATAGAATATTATGTAGGCATGTAAGGCCATGGCTCTTGACCCAGTGGACCTAAATGATTTAATGTGTTCTGTGAGCTGTCAAGTTATCGAAAAATGTGTAGAAAATCTTAAGCCTACCCCCATTTGTGTATAAATGGCCCTATTAAATGCAACAGTTTGTAAGGCTTGGAGAGGGTCTACTTGCAAAGACAGTAGAGCTCAGTGCTACACAGGATACCTGGAGCAGGGAGTTAAAAAAAGTATCAGCTGCAAACATATTCATGTCCTTTGTGAAAGCAACATTAAGTATTTTCTGTACTATTCCTGTAAGTATGTGAAAAGTGGTAGGGGAGGAATAGGTGTCCAGATTCCTTTGGCAATGGGCCTGTGAGGCATTTCCTAAAGCAGTGGGAGGGTTGGGCCCCTGGGTGGTCCCCAGATATGAGTTTGGTTTCTGGCCCATGGTGATCACTTCTGTGCCCTGGTTGTGGAGACCCCTTTTCACCCATTCTCACCTAGACAAGCCCTGGATGGAGTCTGGCCTGGTACAACTGAGCCTTGTCTAGGGTGTTGGGGTAGTTGAATTCATCAAGAAGCTCCTCAAAGATGTCCCTGGTATAGCTCCACAAGTTCAGTGCCCCGTATTCAGGCCAGGAAGCATTAGGGGCGTACCTGGATTTTGCCACAAGGGGACACCCCATGAGAAATGTTGTTCTCCAGTTCAGGTTCAGAGGAGCAACTGAAAAGACATCCAGCCAAGGATGGAACCAGATGAAATGTGTAGGGCACAGGATTAACACATGGGTAAATGAGCTCTAGGGCACCAGGACTCACCTTATGCCGGCCATCACTTGGGGCATGAACACAAAATACGTGCCAGGCTTCCAACACCTAACAACCTTCTCCTTCCCAGGAAGGACACACCCTCCTCCCGGCCCACACCATGACAAACACAGGGAGATGTCATGGGTGTGGGCTACTGAGGTGGGATCACAGATGTGGCCTGTCCTGTGTTTTGCTGGTTCACTTTACCTTTGGGTGCCTCCTGCTAGATGGCCAATGGCTTTGGGGATGAGGGCTGAGCCAATCTGCAGGGTCAGAAAAGTCTCAATTCCAGGCTTTCCTCAGCCTAGAGGCCCCAGAAGTCAGTACGCAGTAACAGGACATCTTGTTTAACATCTCCAGTCAAGTGAGCCAGGTAGGGAGCGGTGTCTAGAATGCGGATACCTGGTGACCAGAGTTCTAAGTTCTGTTGGAGCCTGTGACTGAGGAAGTGAGGTCACTTTTTCAAGATTCCATTGCCTGGGCCCCTTTGACCAATCAGACTCACCCAAACTCCCCTTCTGTACTGTTGAACCGTTCCCGCTCCTCCTGTGTCATCTCATTAACTGTATCCGGTGAGCCAACACAGCCATAACCACAGCTCTCTGGAAATGCAGCTACAGTCCTAGCTTTGAGGAGACAGACCTGAGCTCAGTCCTCCTTTTCCTTACTAGTTCTGTGTCCTAGAAAACTCACTGTGCCTTTCAGGTGTTCCTCAGTCTCCCAACCTGTGCAATGGGAATCAGGCTAGAATCTACTTCCTAGGGACATCATCCGGTGTATATGGGATGTCTGTACCACCTGTGGGCTTGTGTCACATGTATCTAAGGCACAAAGGAAGAGACAGAAGAATTGCAAGAAGGGGCGGGACACAGCAGGGAGCACCGACCAAAGAGGCCCATGTTCAGCCCTGTGATATTGGAACACTTCCCTCTTGGCGTCATTTTAATAATCGGCACCATGAGGGGATTGAAGTGAATGAAAATTCAATTATCCTCCACAGTAAAATGATTCAGTTTCCTATTATATTCAGAATGAGACCCAACTGCCACATCTCAGTGTATGAGGTGGGCAGACTCCACAGCGCGCCAGCGACCCTACCCCTGGGACACACATCCCTGTGTCACCACTCAGTGGCTGGCTTCTGACCTACAGAGAACAGCCCGAGTGACAGGATGCCATGTGTACGTTTCAGTTTCAAATGTCTCTCCCTTCCCTCCCCCTCCCTTTCTCTCGGTCATTCCTATCCCTTAACTGGGGAATCAAGCGGTAACGTTTGAGCTGTCCTGGGGAGGGGCCATGTGAGAGCAATCCAAGGCAGTGCCCAGGTCAACAGAAAGAAAGAAGCTCAGACTCCAAGTCCAGACTGCATCCTGAACCCTGTGAGTGCCGACTCGGGAGCCAATCCTCTGCCAGAGGAGCCTCAGTTGAGGCCTGTGAGTTACCTTGAGACAGAGGCACCCAGCTAAGCTCTACCTAGATTCCTCATCCATGCCAGTTGTGAGATATTAAGTATCTGTAGTTCTAACATGAAAGGTATTGGGGCAGAGAGGAAAAGCCAGGTCTCCAAACCCCAGTGTCTGGTTCTGCCCTCCTCCCTCCCCACCTTCTGCCAGGGTCCCTCTGGCCACAACAACCACATTTCTAAACTTCTGCAGCCAAATTCACTGCTGCTAACGAGTGTGCAAACTTGGTGCCTTCTTGCCGACACCCTGCCCCCAGACTTGTGCAGGCTGGCTCTTCCCATCCTGGTTCCATCAAGTGTTACCTCAGTGAGGCTTTTCAGATACCCACCCAGAGACTCCCCAGCCCTTCCTCATGGCAGTCTTTATTCTTACAATAGCACTTACCCCTTTTTTCACATGTCTTTATTTTTGTTCATTTTCTCCCCTTCACACCATGAGCTCCCAGTAGTCAGGGTCATTTTCAGCCCCACACATGGCCCACCAAAGGTACCTCACACAGGGAAGTGCTTGATGCTTAAATACTGCATGGATCAATGTTAAGACCTTGGAGGCTTCCTCCCTTTGGACCAGATAGAATGTATAGATGAAGCCTAGTAACAGAGTTTCAAGTTGTTTCTGAAGCAGGGGGACACCCACAACTCTTCCTGCTCCAGTTCCTCCAGCAAAGCTCTGTGGGCTTGTCCCTGATCCCAACTCAGGGTACAGTGTTCTGGCAAGTTCTTCTCTAATCCTAATTCCTCACTTCCCCAAACCTCAAGCCTCTCTCTGCTCTAAAGGACATCGAGGGAGTGGAAAGTATTTTCCCAGGGTCTTAGAGCACAGTAGGTCATTGATGTCAGAGAATTCTCTCTAGCACAGGGGACATTGAGAGAACACTTATTAGTCAGCCAGGCCTCTTATCCAAGACCAGGAAGACACAAAGGCCATGTGCCAGCCCAAAGACAACTTATGCATATGAGCCTTTGATCCACACCCTACCTCCTACCACTCCTGTTCCCAGTTGAAGAGGACATGGCCAGGCAAAGCCATCAGATACGCAGTCATACAATCAACCTCTACACCTGCCTTTCACTGTGCATAAGGGGATATGTCCCAGAAAAGGATCCTGTTTTGTCCAGGGTCACACAGGTAGGCAATGGAAAACTTGTATTCTAGTTAGAATTAGATTTGGCTCCATAAGCTAGAAAACCTTAAATATTTGTAATAAAGGAGAGAGCTGTTTCTCCTATACATTGAGCCTAGAGGCAGGTGGCCCAAACTGATTCCCAGTATGGCAGTTCACTGATCATCTGTCTTTTGGCTCCAGCACCTTACTATGAAGATTCCATCATCAAGGCTGTCCAGGGTCCCAGATGGTTGCCGGAGCCCCCGCCTGGACCAGCAGCCTTGTCTGCATGACAGAAGGCAGGCAGGGGAAGAGGAGGAGGTTGGGGTGGCCTCTCGGCTGCATCCATCCCTGCTGAACAGGCTCCCTACATCCCACACCACACTCCTGCTCACACAGCATGACCCTGAACTTCACATGGTCACCGTTAGCTGCTAGAGAAGGCAGGAACTTTAACAGTCTCTTTTCTAACTGTTAAGGGAGAATGAAAACAATGGACACTCCCAGTTCTTGCCCCAGTTAGAGGAGAAGATGATGCTATTTTCAGACAAATGGGGCACTTGTTCACCTTCCACAGCCTCTTATTTCAGGTTGTTTATTCATTCACAGAAAGAAAAAAAGTTCTTGCCCAGACTGGTACCCTGCCATCTGTCCCCAGACAAATGGTCAGAAGCACTGTGTGGCTTTCATCTGCTGGATCATGTGTAGATCTGAGCAAATCTTTCTGTTTCATAAATGAACTGGGGCAGACCTGAGGCTGAAGAGGCAAACATGTTCCTTATGAGCTTAGTCACACTGAATCTCTGTAAACAAAGTAGTACCATGCTCTGATTAAAACTCCGCCCAATTTATACTCCAAGGAGACTTAGAACCCACCTGGGGAATAATACAGTTAAAATATTCCACTTAGCATAAAACTGATAATGGCTAAAATGGCACGTGGTAAAATTTATCATTGACTAAGCATTGGCAGAAGAAAAAATACATCTGAACACATTTTGATATGAACATTGACTTGGTAGAAATAATGGCAACTAATATAAAATAGCAGAATCTGTAGTCAGTATATTATGATGTGGACAAAAAAGTCATTTGCATAAAAATAATTGATTCTGATAAAAAAAATTCCAGTGAATTAAAAATAAAAGAGGACACTTAGAATTGCTTTACTGAGCTATATTTTAAGGAAATAGATCAAGGAACTAATAATACTGCATTGCAATGCTAGTGCTGTATTGGATATTGCTAATAGAGTAAATCTTAAAAGTTCTCATTGCAAGAAAAATAACTAGTAACTATGTATGGTGACGGATGTTAGACTTACTCTAGTGGTCGTTTGCAGTATGTACAAATATTGAATCACTACTTTGTATATAATTCTGATTTCCAATTATTAGACACAGATTCAAAATATTTTGTCTGATCAAAGTTGTTTCATGTAAAGTGACTGGGACAAGACAGAGTGAAAATGGAAGAGTAAGAATGACAAGACTAAATTACCCTCTAGTCATTTCTTTGTATTTGCACTTTTTTAGGAACATATATTTTATTGAAGTAAAATACACTGTGTAAAATTTATCAACTAATTTTTTTTAAAGATAAATATTCATCTTAACTATTTTTACATGTACATGCTTAGGTACATTATTTTTTTTAGTACATTTTTAGTGTATTAAATACAGTACTATTGAGACATAAAAGTTTTTAACATTCATGAAGTCCAGGGTGTGTACACCTCATTTTATTGTCAGCACCTTAGGTGTCATATCCAGAAAATTAGTGCCAAACCTTATTTTGTAAAGTTTGGTCCTATGTTTCTTCCTAAGAGTATTACAGTTTTAGCTAAAGCTTAATGCCTTAAATTTAAGTCTTTAGTCATTTTCCCTGATTTTTGTGTATTATGTAAGTTAGACTCCAGTTTCAAAGCTTTACGAGGGGATGTCCAGTTTTCATGGCACCATTTGTTGAAGAAACTCTCCTTCCCCCAGTGTGTATTCTTGGTCCCTTATCAGCTAACTGTGTGCTTATTTCTGAGCTTGACATTATGTTCTGTTGGTCTGTGTGTCATTAATATACAATCACATGGATACAAAGAGACAGAGAGTACTGGAATAAAGATGGTGGCATGAGAGGTGAGACAGAGACCTCCTCCTAAAACCACATATAATATGAAAATATAATTAATATAACTAATCCTGAAATAATGACAGGAAAGAAGGCTGCACCAGACTGCATAAACCTGGAGGAAAGAATAAACTTGATGGAACAGGGTAATGTACCAAATCCGTGACCCAGCGGGACCCAAGCCCTTCCCACACCCCAGCTCACAGGCATAACAGAAGCAGAGAAGGGAGGGAGTGGAGATTTGGGACTGCTGAACACATAGCCCTGGAGATCTGTCTGGGAGCATGAAACTATATTACATGGTGCTCTGGTGATTAGTAGAGTTGGAAATCTAAGACAGGCAGAATGCCTGGAGAGACTGAGATTCCAGGTGTTTGTGGAAAGCAGGGATTCATATCCAGCTTCTCTTGGCAGGCAGTCTGAGAAGACCTCCTAAAAGTGAGAGGGCAGCTAAAGAGGCAAGGATTGCAGAGAGATTATTGATAAGAAGAAAGGACAGGTAGACAAAATTGTCCAGGTGCACTGCCCAGCAGGTTGGGAACTTTCATGAACTTCAGGTGTTCCATCCCCCTGGCTGGCTACACAGCTCCAGGTCCCCCCCCCACTGTGATACACAGCCTGCTGTGCCTTCCTTCCAGCCAGCTTGCACCTGGCTTGCAAACCAGCAAACCCTACCCTGGTGTCAGGCCAGGCAGAAGGAAGCGCCACCTACAGCAGCTACAAACAAAAAGCATACAGGCTTACACCTGTGTGTTCCGCCCACTGGTTCTGCCAGTGAAGACAGACATAGAAGCCGGGAAGCAGGAAACAGCACTTTCCTCCCCCCAGGCATTAGCACCACACCACTGCAACACCCGACATTGCTCCAGGGGCTGAGCAGCTCC
>JAVSCE010010310.1:0-40577 GCA_032199065.1 Smutsia gigantea
AGTTCTCTTTCCCCACCTCCCCTTTGATTCCTTTATTCCACTCAATATTCCACTAAAGATCCGGAAGAGAAGTATATTTCAAAACCCTACCATTTTGTTACTTGTTGGCAGTGGAAAGATTTAGTAAAAAGTTAAACAGTTGGCTAAATGGCATTGAGGATCCAGTGAGGAATTGTTTTAGTGACTAGTGGCCTTAGAAGCAAAGACAGTCAAGAGTCCTACAAACTCCAACTGAAGTCAGCTCCTCCAGGGAAACTCCTGCATGCTCCAACCCTTGACCAGCTTTTTCCATGACAAGCAGAGTCTGAACCACACAATTCAACCTATAAATCAACCCACCTCTAGCTGTTTTCTGGGCACAACACTGTCTCCTGCATCTTTTACATCAATATCCCCATGGTGTCTGGAGGTTTTACACAATAAGAGGTCCTTAATAAACACTTATTAAGCTGGCATGCCCATGCGGTTTTGGTGGAACTTGACTTTAGCACAATCATTTTGGAAAATAATTTGGCATGAGTCTTCTGGCAGAGAATATGACTGCCCACCAATAATCATTCTCTCCATTTTAAAACAAACCTCTGAATTTTAATTACGCACATAGCCAAGCTAGAGTCTGCATATTATATAGGCTTCTTGCAGCTTACTTAATATATGGCCATATTAATATGTGACTAAGTCCCACCAAGGAGATGTGAGTAGAAAAATGTGTGCCAATTCTAGGTCACGCCCTACTAAGGAAAGGACACGTGCGCCCTTGACATTTCCCTCCCTTGCTGTTGGGGCCTGAGAGAGCCAGAGCAGCTAGCTATCCAAGACCAGAGGTGGAAGCTGGTGTGGACATGGCAGAGCTCTCCCTCAGGCCCTGGAGCTCTTATCTATGGTCTGTTGTGTGAAAAAGAAGTGAAATTCCTTTGTTACGTCTCTGTTTTTTAGACTCTCACTGTATTTTGGGCTTAACTTTTAGCAACATAATCAGTGTCCTAACCATTACAAGTTTTAAAATATTCTTTGTCCAAGTAATTCTACTTCAGGACCCATGGTGGGGAAATAACACTAAATACCAAATAACTTGCATTCAATTGTATTATTATTTTTAACATACAAATTGATAACATCCTAAATGTATAACAGTAGAGAAATGTATACCACCAGGGCAGCACACATGCCCTCAGACCCTATTACCACTTCTAGCTTTAACTACTATGCATTTCTTTGCCTGAGGACTTCCTCTGCCTTGTGGAAATTCTAGGAGTCAAAGCCTCCTTCCAATCTCATCAACGAGTGATGGACAGGAATTGGTGTAGAGAGAATGTACCTTGGGAAACTCCTCCCCAGCCCCTTCATTTTAGAGATCACAGGATTGAGATGGTAAACAACTCCCCATGGCTAAAACTGAGTTAAAACTCAGATCTCCTGCCTCATGCCTCCCTTTGTTCCCCACACTACAGTGTCAGGAGGGATCAGACAAAGCCCTGCTGGAGGGCTTGTCATTTGTACCAGGAAAGGGCTATGACCCCAAAAGGAGCTCAAGGTCAAGACTGGCATCAACAGTAAATCAAACCCAGCATGGTATTTAAGATGGAGAAAGTGACGGCAGGTTCAGCTTTAACACCTGTCACCGCCTAAAGCTGTTGTTCCCACTATCACATTTAATTAACAGGGTCAGACTTCACTTCACTCTAAGTACTTCATTCAGGTAAATGGACTCTGGGGGAAATTATTCTAGAAAAATCTGCTAGTACAATTCAGCCTTGATATCCAGAGTCCACCTCTGGGAATAAAGTCAGATCTTTCAGCTTTACAGCCCTCAGGGTCCCTCCCCATGAGGGTACCATGTTCTCCCCTCCCAGCCAGGTCTAACTGGTTTTTTGTCAAACCCACTGTTTATGCCCATCTCCAAACTGGTCCTTTCTGTTGAGGTTCCTCTTCTTTATCTCACCTCCTTTGTTGCAATTTGTGGCTAGATGAGGAAGCGCGTCACAGAAAGCAGCTGTCTGGTCTTCACTGGTCTCAGGTTCTGTTAGCACAAGTGGTGGGCTACAGATAAGGTGGGGGCCAGGCCCCAAGGGTGGGAGATGAGCCAGACCCCAACACTAATGCCCCGGCAGGTGCCCGTCTTTCACTGTCTGGACTCTGCTGCATTTACATCTAGAGATTTGGTGAGCTGTGTTCACAAACTCTTTTTATCTTGCCTAAAAAGTCCACTTTAAGAGCATTCAGAAACTGCCTAATTGGGTAAGGTAGCCCCACTGAGGGAATTCAAACTGAGTGCTCACTCCTGAATAAGAAAAAAATAAAATACAGCAAAGACCTCTCCCACGTTTCCTTAACAACAAAGTCAGATGGAGGAGACATTCGTGACCAGCTCCATGCATGTTTCATCTGAAGGCGTCAACTTTAGCAAATCACACCTTGAGCTGTCTTCATTTCCTTTACAAGTTGCTTCTCCTGAAGAACTCAGAATGGCCCCAGCCACCCGGTTTCAGACTCCTCCACATCCAGGATCTCGAGAGGTGGCAAAAATAGAAGTGATGGCTGAATGGATAAATAAAATGTGGTATAAATGTACAATGGACTCAGCCATGAAAAGGAACAAAGTTCTGATACATGTTACAACATCTGGACCTCAAAAATATGCTAAGTAAAGACACCAGACACACAAGGTCACATATTGTATGATCATATTTATGTGACACATCCAGCATGGCTATATCCACAGAGACAGAAAGCAGAGTGCGTTGCCAGGGCCTGTGGGAGAGAGGGGGGAGGAGGGGCTGCTTGATGAGTACAGGGTTTCCTTTTGGGGAGATGAAATGTTTTGAACCTAGTTGGAGGTGGTGGTCACACAATACTGAGAATGTACGAAACATCGCCGAGTTGTATGCTTTAAAGTTAATCTTGTGTTCTGTGAATTTGCCTCAATTATAAAAAACAAAATAGAAGTGGCAAATCAGGCAGCTACTTCTCTCCCCGTGGATGCTTTCGCATTAATTCATGAAAATTTCCAAATTAACAGACCACCCCAGCATGTGAAAGGTGAGGTCTAGACAAGCTCCCACAAATGCCTGACCAGAAACCTCAGACAGGCTGAGCGGGGCCTGGCTCTCAGGGAGCCGAGGATCATTTGTCTGGGCTGTTTCAACTCTTGACCTAGAACTGAAACCCACATGAGAGCCAACCTTCAGACTGTGTGCAGTGCCTCTAAATCACCCTTTTCTCCCACCATGTCTCTTTCTGAAGTGCTCACAGGTCTGATTTGTGAAGCCCAGGTGAGGCTTCCAGGTGAAGCCCCGCCTGGAAGACCTAGCTGGCACCACTTAAAAGAGGAGGGTCCTACTGATGCCTGGTGACTTCTGTACTTGTCAGGCCAGACTCCTCTACCAGAAGGCCAACACAGGGAAAGGGGCAGAGATCTGGGGAGGAACTAGGGTTGGGCCAGGCAACGAAGATCTTGTCTAAATTGCTTCTCACTCTAAAGAACTGCTGTTCTAATGAGGACACTAACAAGTTCCTCATTTCTGAATGCAACAACACGAGTCCCAGCAATGTACTTGGCCTCCTAACAGACTGGGGCCTGACAGGCCCAAAGGGACTTCTGGGGGAGAGTAGGGACTTGCAGATGGGGGAAGGTGGAAGGAGCATAAACTGGGACCTGAAGATGACAAAGACTTTGCACTGAATGGCAGATTGGGACATCTTAGGGACAGTTCAGTCATTCCAGGTCAGATTTGACGTCTAAGTCCTTTGGGCAATCGGCTTTCCTTTATTTCCTATACTTCCTTTGGTTACTCTTTTTTTTGCCTTTGGAATACAGAAGTGACTTTCTTCTGTGGGTATTTTATTATCTCCATGGTTTAAATAAATAAGAGGAAAGAAAATGAAGTGGGATCCTCTTCCTATACAGACATTTAAAAAACGGAGAGTAACACACAGTCCATGTCATTGATCAGTTTTTTACATTCTATTCTGTTCTCAGCTTAACAGTTGAGTTCTTGGATAGGTCCCGATGGGTGTGACCTGCCTCATGTCCTCCTTTTCACTCTGACCAATGAAGAGACAACAGCCATGTGCAGGAATAACCTGACACCTTGTCTCAGCTGCCCTGGAGCTGTTCTGCACTGCCATGTGGGATACCATCCATGTCTAAAAGGTGTACAAGCCTGTAAGTGTGAGGAGTTAATGCACCATGGGGTAAACCTTGACTATTGGTAACAGTAGACACATTGGATTAATACTCCTGTCTTGTGTCTCCTAAGCAGACCTTCCTGAGGATCATGCTGCCCAGCTTCTCAGAAGGACCACATTGGAAGCAAGCCTCCTCTCCCAAAGGGGTGACCAGTTCATTAACTTAACAATGCCCTCTCCGACTGACTTCCCTTTCTTGCCTGTTACACTCTTCCCAGTTCCTTGGGGCCACTTCCTAAAATAATCTGGATGTAAACCCTCACTCAGGCTCACACTTTTGAGGAAAATCCAGTTAAGACAGTGGATACCAAAAGTGTCGCTAGAAAGCAGACAGGACTTTGGAAATGGATCCCTCATGGCTCACAAAGACTCCATTGCTGGTGGTAAGTGAGGTGGTAATAAGCCCCGACATGCAGGAGCATCACAATTACTAAGACTTTCATGGGTGGTCAACCTGGGTGAAGCATGGGTGGAAGGTGAAGCACTGGCTTATACGGTAGCGGTAGGGGCAATGGTAATTTTCAGAATTTTGGAGTTATGCAGATTTTGTCAATGGCTTTAGATACTTTGAAAAAAGAAAAAGAGAGGGTCTAATCAGTCAAATATCAACTTTGGAATATCCTATGAAAGTGAAAATGCCTCCTTCACACTGTTTAAGCTGGGAGATGTGGCTTATCTTCTACAGCCTAGGGGCAGGCTGTGCTGAAAAATCATGCCCAGGACTTATTCGTAAGAGTAGCAAAGCTACAAAGGTGTGTGGACACACAGCTTCAACAGGTCTCCTTGAGAAAGTCAGCATCCTGATAGAGAGACAGTGGGATCCAGAAACCCAGGATGGGGACTTTTGGGTAGACAAGCCTAAGAACTGGAATGCTCAGAATCGTCTTAAGCTCACTCTCCCTTGCCAGAAGAAACTAGCCTCTCCTTCCCTACAAACAGCAATAGGACCTTACCTGAGGTCTTATAAGATGATTCTTGTCTTCCTCAAGACCACCTGGCTTCCTCTCATTGCCTCCAGACTAAAAACTGGTTGGAGTCCAACTCAAGTGAGGAAATACACCCCTTGTTATGGCAGGAAATATACAACCAAAATATTGCAAGATCTGGCTATATGTGCTGGAAGAGACTGAGGGAGCAGGTGAGAGAGGATCTTAAAAGCTGATAGCATGGCCATGTCTAGTATCTTTCATCTCCCTCCTCCATCACTTCCTTTAGATTTCCTTCACCCTCAGCCAGCACTGCAGTGACAGCCCAAACCTTCATGGCTCAAAGAATCAGAACCCTCAGTTGCTTTGCTGTTCTTTGGCCGTGGCTGCTACACTTGCTCATTTACAGTTAGCACTGGGCTCTGAAAGCCCCTAGAGATACCCCAGTGAATCCCCTTCACTCAAGACATATTCCTTCCTGTTCCCATTGTGTAGCAGCAATTCTAGTTCTTAAGGATAATCAGCATCGATTGCTCCTGCAAATATGGTCCATCAGCACAAGGACCCTAAACAGATTGGGTGGTAGTCATAGCTTCAGATTCAGTAGAAATTTTACTAGGTCCTTTGCTGGTCGTTCTCCAGCCCCTCTCACCAAAGACAGGACTTTTATTCCAGCAGAGCTTAAGTTTTCAAGGATGAAAGAATGCATCCCACAAGTAGGTCACTAGGACTACCAATATGAGGGGCCAATCTAACTTCCACCTCTTGGTTCCTGGACCTATGTAACCTAGCTATTGAGGACAAGCCACAAAAAGCAATGATGATACAATGATACTTGCTCAATATCCTGACAACTTTTTAAATATTTTATGACTTTAAAGGGTTTATAAACAGGGCCATTATAAACATAATGCACTAGGAACACAAGGCTTCTCAAGAATCTACAGAAATGCTAAGAGCCTAGGAAAAAACGTTATGGGTTTCAAAACAAAAAAATAAAACCACAAAATCTAAATAAATATTTAATTCAATACCTACAAACATGACACATGACACTATCATATAACAAACAACGTCACTAGTCATTAAATTTAGTATTTATAAAGATGTAATTACATTTGAAAATAACTTGTAGGTTAGATTTTTCTCATTTCGAAAGAATTTCTAATTATATATGAATTGTGACCATGCAATTACAGCTAATTACAAATAAATAAGTTATAAGTAACGATATAGTTCTAAAATCTAATGTATCAAATCCATAAATTATGTGTGTATGTGCAGGTTTAATGTCAAATGTTGGTGCCTTGTAATATGTATGATTTGATACGGAGTGGGATTCTCTGGTAGCAGTAGTTTGGTCCATAAAATTCTTAAATAAGCCTTGTTTAAACACCTTAATGTTACCATTCCTGTGATGGTGCCATTAATTCTAGTTTTAGATATGTTGACTTAATTGGAAATATCTTTGACTCTTCAACATACCTGTTAATCAGAACATATCTGTTAATGTGTATTATGATTCAAAAATTTAATAAGTAATCTTGTGTGAAACAGTTGACTAATATATTTAAATTAATCCATCTTAGGAAACACACTCTGTTGTCTGTTAAATCCAAGTTCGACCAATGGCAAAACTGGCCAACAAAATTCTAACACTGGATAATACTGATTAGAAATTCAAGCCCCTGGACTTCAGTTCAACTGTGCACTGTTTAATCCAAAAGGGACAACTGGTCTTGCTTTATATTACCATAAATTATCATCTTTTTCAGGGCACTTCCTAATTTTCGCAGGAGTAATAGCCAGTTGGGAGCATATTCATTTTCAAAGGACTATGAAAATTCAGTAGTTTACAATTTAACGGGCCAGCCTGGCAAAATTGTCAGAGATGAATGATGCTTTCAGGGCATACAATTTTAAAAGGCACAGAGTGAAGATGCTGTCCCAAAGATCGGTTTATTAAAGTGCATGACAAGACGGTGGTGTTTTCCTTTGGACAACTTTGACAACACTCCTAAGGAAAGAAGGCACCAACATTCTCTTTTGTTTAACTGTGGAAGTCGCGATACAAGCTCTTCGGTGGGACCAGCAGCTTTTTCTTCCTCCTCCTTCCTAAGAAAAGACTCCAGGTTGCACAGCAAAATTCTCTTTCCTTTCATCCTGTGGGATTTCACAACAGAAGCTCACTGGCAATGCTGAGGCGCTGTACTCATTTTGCAAACAAACCATCAAAAAAAAAATGCCTACAGATGACAACATATCTTGGTGTAAAGACTGGAAATGGTGGTATTATTTCAATGCCCTCTTGATTGTTTTGATGCCAGTGTATTTCCTGCTCTGAATCTTCTATGCAAAACCTGACCTTATATTAGGCTAACCAGGACCAGCTTAAAGCTTTGTGGTTTTTCTTGAGTAATACACACTGTTTTTTGAAAGTTGGGAGGAAAGAGAGTCCTCTTCTTCATCTGTCTGAGGTTTATGGGAACTTTAGACATGTGTCTCCTGAGGCCCTGTGTACAGACTAACAGTCTCATATCAGTGGCCCCATTACTTAGCTTTTCTTCAACACCGAGTCAGATGTTTTGCTTCCCTTGTTTCCCATTCCCATCTTCAAGAGATATTCCAGCTACACTCCTACACTCCCATCCTCATTGTCTGTCCTCACCTCTGCCCCTGCCACCCAAGGGAATCTGTTTATGAAGCCATCTGGCGAGCCTCTGAAAGACACAGCACCCCGGCCCTGACCCTAGCTACCAGCAGCCACTCTATGGATAAAAGAAAGCTTCTTTTTTGTTTTGTTTTTCTTAAATAGGTGAAACCAGTAAAGCCTCGTAATGTCTCTGGAAATCTGGCATTTAATAAATGAAACCTGAAAAAGTAAAACTGAAGATTTTTTTTCAAACTTTGTCAAGTTTTTAAAATTACAATCTGTCTGCCCCTCAGTACTAATTGCAGAAATCATTAGGAAAGGTGGCAGAACCCAGCAGCAATGCCAAGTGAGCACAGAGTCCCTTAAGTGTGTTTTAAGAGCCCAGAGAGCCCACAGTGGATTCCCCCTCACACATAATTCTGAGGAATTTGAGAACCTAAAGCTGACAGAAATTTAGAGAGAATAGGTCATAATATTTCAAAATAGCTTATCCTGACAAAGCTTGCAAATTGTGTAAGACGCAAGTGTGCGTCGGTGTTTGAACTTGAGAAAGGGGGATTCTAAAGCAATGGAGTTGGGGGCAAGTGCTGAGGACGGCTCCTTCCAGATGCAGCCCTTCCAGCAGCTGTTTTCAGCGCCTCGCGGTGAAACCCAGCCACCCACACAAAGTCAAAACAGATTTGAAAAAGGTTTACCAAGTGTCTTGGGGAACCTCTGTGGCCTGCTAACAGTTGTCTGAAAATGTGTGCCTGAGGTTTCTCACAGCATGCCCGGAGCGCTGCTGTCAGGGCGTCTTGGGGGACGCACAGTACTCCCCCAGGCTAGATGCCCGGGGATTTCCAGGGCTAAGTGATGAATAAGTGATGCTGCCAGCATTCTCCCAAGATGGTCGGGCTCCCTGAGGGGGTCTCTTCCTGGCACAGAAATGGAGCCCCCTGGAGCAGCAGCATCTATGCAGATGCCCATTGTTGGCTCCAGCACAAATTTCAATCTCCCCGCAATAAGTGAAAAACAGGAAGGGGAGGAGAACAGAGAAAGCAGCTCCTACCTGGAAGTTTGATCACTTAGCTGACTCTGACTCTGAACCTCAACTGCCTCATCTTTAAAATGGGGATAGTAATCCTATGTAAGTGGTTTTGAGAAATGAAAGAATGCAAAAGGACTTCAAAATGTAAAAAGCACAAAATAAATGGAAGATATCATCACTTGGCTCAACTCTGAGTCTCACCAACTAGTTGTGTGAATATAGTCACTTACGTCCCTTCTGAAAATGCTATGAGTCTGTGAAAAATTCAAAGGAAAATGTTAAATATCCATGTACCTTTTGTCTGGCTAATACGATACTCAACTCCCATGTGTTCTCTGCACCTATCCCCTGGATTTTCGTTTTTCTAGTTCTAGTGTAACTGCCCACCCCCTCCACTCCCCTTTCTCCAATCAGGTAGTCTCAAGCCTACTGTAGACTTTTTCCCTCAAAGTGTCCTGGCTTTGGAGAGGAACTGGGACTCTGTAGCAGAAAATCAGGCAGCTCCGTTCCTCTCTTGAGTTTTAATTCTATGAACAAGTGAGTACTGAATGGCCTACACTGCAGGCTCTGCTGTGGGGTTACCAAACTCAACATGGCAGACTGTGGGCAGCCCAAATCTGCTTCCTAATTGGCAGAGATGGCGCACCCAACCTCTCTTGCAGAGCATTTCCGTTAGAGTTGACTGTCCCAATTAAAACTGTGACCCAGATATAGTCACCTCTACTCCAGAGAGCTGATATTATAGCTCTGCAAGAAAGACAGTTTCTAGTTCGAGGGTCAAGAACATTAAAGTGAACTAGACTCAGATTTATATTAAGTCAGCTTCAAAAGCAGTGAAGGGCTTGGTATGCTAAAGTCAAAGAAAGTATCAGGACAAATGCCTTGAAGCTCCCAAGCTGCTAAATTTTGAAATGCCCTGACCCTAACGGTCACTCTTAGCCAGCCTTCTCTTGCACCCGTGAGCACACTGTAGCCATGCCCCCCTCCATGCCTTTGCTACTGCTGTGACTTCTCTTCCAGAGTTGCCTTCTTCCCTCTTCCATTGGTCATGCAACAAATATTTCTTAAAGCTGTTCTGTGGTCCAACACTGTGCTAGGTATTGTGGATTTAGAAAGAAAAGGCTTGGTATAATCAATGCTCCCAAGGAGCTTATTCCCCGGCAAGGGAGATGGACCATATGCCCAAGTAATCTAGTAGCAGATAGCCAGTGAGAGTGGGATGAATGCCTGATAGAGTGGCTGGGAACGTGTGGAGGAAGGATAGATCCCTTATGGCTGGAGAGACTCAGGAAGGCTTCATGGAAGAGATGGCATTTGGTGGCAGCCTTGATGGAGGGCTTCAAGAGACTAAGATTGGTATAAAATGATGTAGAAACAGGGATCGACATGCTGGGCCTACAGGCCTCATATGTCCAGTAGGAGATCTTAAGGGACCATGAAAAGGAAGGGAACTAACATTTACTGAGAATCCATCACGTGTAAGTACATATGTTTTCCTATAATGCTCACCTAGTTCTCCATGGGTTTTATTATTCCTGTGGGTGGAAAAATAGAGTTTCAGGAAATTAAGTGACTCACTTTAGGTCTCAACTGCTAGTGAGTGGCAGATGCAGAACTTTTAACCAAGTCTTCCCAACTCCAAAGCCTTTCTGCACTAAGCTGCCATCTTGAATCTAAGGCTCAGAAAAGCAGGTTATGGCCATATCCTAGGATGCTAAAGAATATGGGTTTTTCCTTTCTCTTTCCTAGTTAAAACCTGCCAGTCCTAACTCAAACTCTACCGTTCTAACTACAACTTTTCTGAATGTTCCAGGCCCTCTGATATTGTTACTGTTGAAAGGTTCCCGTTGCCCTGAACATCCTTTATTGTCTCATGACAATATCCTTTACTGCCATCACGAATCCCCAATAAAGATGCATGTTCTTCAGGGAGAGGAACTGACCTTGCCTTTCTTCCTCACCCCTGAATGAGTAATTGTGGAATTAAAGTATCTTTTTGGGGGGCAGATGTAGACATCAGCAGGGGCTGCCCTTTCCCCAGTCTCGTGTGCCTGAACTGACAGAAGGAGTGGGTGTTCCCCAGATCCCCAAAGCCCATCCGTAGACACTGGCCTTCCCTGAAGTTTCTCTCTACAAGGAAGTCACAAGGAAACATGCCCAGCTCTGCTGAGCGCAACCAACTCAGCGTGCCACTGGGCCACAGCTCACCACGCTTTGTCATGCACTGGCCTGAAAGTTGATTATGGACTTTTTCTGGATAGCTCAGAGAGCTGCACCTCCCTCCCAAAGTGTGTAAGGAGAAGCCCCAACCCGGAAGGGGACAGGACCACAGGCAGCTCCAGTTCCCATGTAGAAAGGCCTGCAGAGGGTGCCAATTCACAGCCTAGGAATCTATTCTGGTATCTTTGTATTTAGTGCCTTGATAGATGTGTCAAAGGGAGGAGGCAACCTTACCTTCCCACTGGTATGGGTTTGATGGTTCTGATTATTTCCAGACCATTTAACACTTCCACTCTTATAATGGTTGATTTTCCAGGACACAGATTTCATGGGTACACTTGCTACTTACAGGATAACTATCGATCATTTAATTGAAAGGTAAGTACCATCGAAAGGATAGGAAAATCACATGGTAAACAATTACAGCCTAAGTGCTTGGTTATTTTTTAATTAGCCTGGCTACTAGTCATTTATTTACAAAGTTGAGGTTAGTCCTAGGGAAACCCCCACTGGTGTACATAAGAATGATCAAGAAGTGTCTTCCTTTTAATTCATAATTGCATCAACAGGATATAAGTATATTCTTATTATACTCTACCTCAACTCTAATGTGGCATTTTCCTTCCATAGTGTATTCCCCAGTGTAGCAGAGCAGAAGGCTAGAGCTGGAGGCATACAAACCTGATGAAGAATCCCAGTCCCATTCTTTATCAGTGATACCTTGGGCAAGATGCTTAAACTCTCTAAGCCTTAGTTTTTCATCAGTCAGAAAGTGTGCAAATACCTACTCCATGGGGATATTCTTAACAAAAGTAATTCATGTAACATGCCTGATGCATAGCAGTAATATAGGTATTCCCCACTTTTCGAAAATTCACATTATGGCACTTCACTTTTAGAAAAGACCAACATTAGAGCCTGTTTTCACTAACCAAAAGAAGGATTTTTCCCTTTACAATAAAAGTCAAAAGCAAAAACAGCATTGAGTGTTTGACCACAGGCTGTTACAGAGGCAGAACACACCGTGAGCAGTGAGAAGGGCCCTGCCAAGCTCCTTCCCTAAGAACTGCACTCAGCGTCAACCCACCAGAGGTCTGAGCTGTGTCTGTGAGCATCTGCGCTTTATTTCTATCTATTTTGCACATCCATTAGCAAGATGTGTCCTAGCTTATCAGACAAGCCTAAGAGAGGTTATTTTTGGGGTCTGGGAATGCCCCCCAAATTTCTCATATAAATAATGGTAATCGCTTCTTTGCCTTACACCATTTCGGCTCAGGAAAAGGTTTACAGGAACAATCTGAGAGTGGTGGAACCTGCAAGTAGCCACATGGTGCTCAGTCCACGCCAGCACTGTTCCAAGCACTCCATAGAACGCAGTGACTCTATCTGCACAACAGTCTTCATGAAGGAGCAACTATCATCAGCCCTATTTTATCTGTGGGAAACTGAGACACAGAAAGTTGGCTAAAGCCAACAGCCATCAGGTGGTAGAGCTGGGGGTTCAAGCCAAGAAGACAAACTATAGAGTCCATGTTCTTAACCCCTACACTAGACTGGCCCACAGAGTGAGCACTAGTTATTTACTTAGAAGGCAGTGTGTGATGAGATGGACTCCCTGCATGAGTGAGAAGATCAGATGTTAGGTTAGAGGTTGTAGTAGGCAGCCTTTAAGGTGGCCCCCAAGGATCCCCACCTGCTGGTGTACCCATATGTACTCCCCTTCCTCCCCTTGAAAGTGTGCTGGAGTGGACTTAGTGAATCGCGTCTAAAAATCAGAGCACAGCAGAAGTGCTGGTGTGTTTCTACCAAGGCTAGGCTGCAAGAAGACTGTGGTCTCCATAACAGGCAGGCCCTGTAGCTCTCACTGGCTCTGAGGGAAGCTAGCTGCCGTGTTGTGAGCTGCCCTGTGGAAAGGTCCATGTGGCAAGGAACTAACGTCTCCAGTAAACAGCCGGCCAGAGCCAGAGGTTTACCAGCAGCCACATCAGTGAGTTTGCAAGCAGATCCTTACAAGTCGAGCCTTGAGAGGGCTGCAGACAGCGTTACCATCAACTTCAACTTCAGCCCATAGTCTCTAAACACAGTAAGTTAGCCAGTAAATGGTTCTTTCCAGCACCTTTAGATCCTTCACCAGCAAAATGACCAAAGATGAATTTAACAGCCAAAGAAAATGAGGAAACACAATAGGTTTGTCTGTAAGAGAAGAACAAAATAAGTTTGTCTGTCGTTTACCTTTTCTTAATAAGGAGGGTGGAGCTCTGTCTGCATCAGGAGTGAGACCCAGGCCCAGCCCTGCCACCACCTCTCTCCTCCCTTGAATTCTGCACTCAACAGCTGCAAAGCTTTGGGGAAGTTTGAGAACCCTCCAGGTCTCAGTTGTTCCCTGTGTGAAAAGGGGTGATTCTTAGCCTGCCTGAGCAAGCAAGGGAACTGAACCAGATCTTCCCTCAGGGATCCTTCTAGTCCTGAAGTGTATGAGTCCCCGTGGCTTGATTCAGACTCTCTTGATTCAGACTGAGCTTCAGTGGCTCTGTTACTATGGTTCTCTTTTTGGCCTCAGGACCTCTTTACTATTTCAAAAATTTTGAGGATCTGAAAGTGCTTTTTAAATAGTGGAATATATATATATGCATGTATATATATCTTGGTCTATATCAGAAATTAAAACTGAGAATTTTTTTAAATTACCAGTTCAGTTAAAAGTAATATGCCTATTATATGTCAACAAAAATATAATTTTATGGGAAGTAGCTACATTTGTTCAAAAAAGGGGGGGAAGAGAGGCACTGTTTCATACGTTCGCAAATCTCTTTAATGTCTGCTTTAATGTCTGGGACAGGAAATTTCTCATGTCTGCATTTGCGTTCCTTCTTCTGCGATACCACATGTCAGGTAGCTTCTGGAAACCCCTCAGTATACTTCTGAAGTATGACACTGAGGAAGGCAGATAATGTCTTAGTGTTTTTATGAAAACAGCACTGACTTTACACAACCCCTGAAAAGGTTTCTGGAACACCCAGGGATGCCTGGACCACGCTTTGAAAACTTCTATTCTACTAGTTCTTGTTGGAAATGATAAGATTTCTTTTCACTTTTTTACCCACCTGCTATCCCAAAATAAACACAAACATACATACACGTAAAACACAACATACAGCACACAACACACACACAGAGGCAATTTCCACACTAGATTATCCTAATGCCTCTCTCTGGGAAATTACAAATCAAAATAAAATATTAACCCTAAGCAGACCTTCTGCAACATACATGGATCCTCAAGGTAGGGTGTCAGCTTATCCTCTAAATGGTGGCTTCCTGCTTATCTACTGAACCCAATGAAAGAAACAAATGGCTTCTTGAGGGTGTGCATCTAGCTCCTCCAACTGGATGAATAGCTGAGGAATTTCAAATGTTGTTTGCCTTTGAAGCTTTGGCTTCAAAAACAAATGCCTGGGGAAAATCTGCAATGAGCAGGCCTGCTTCAAAAGCTAGCAACCCCCTGATGCAACAAATAACAGGGACCCTCTAAAGCCCCTGCAGTCGACCAACCAGGAAGCGACCCAAGGGGGGGCATGGGGGCAGCATCACATCAGCTGGGGACTCTCTGAGAAGGACCTTAATAAAGAGCTAAGTGGAAAAGGAAATTCCTAGATCTGGTCACTCTGAGTGAGATATGAGGTGGGAAGACTCCAAAATACAAAGTTTAGTTCTCGTCCTTGGTGTTACCAAAAGGCCAATGACTTTTTCTGAAAATGACAAAGGGGGCAAGAAAAGCACTCCAGTGCCTTCTAGGTCTTTACGCTGTATTTCTCATCAGTAATGCACATAGGCTCATGGATATATGCCTGAACCAAAGATAGGATGCATTCCCTATCCCATTTGTGCCTGGAATACATAACCCTTTCATTTATTCCACAATTATCAAGGCACCACTTTGTTGCAGGCACTGTTCTAGCGCTGAAACAACAGTAAACAAAACACTGAAAAATTCTTGCCTTTGTATTCTAGTGGGAAAGACAGAACATATCATATATCAGCGGTATTAAGCATCACAGAGAAATTTAAAGCAGAGAAGGAATATGGACTTCAGGATTGAGGGTTGTCTGTGATTTTAAATAGGCTAGTCAGTGTATGCAAACCTGTGAGCCTGGGAATTTGAAATATTATATAACTTTGCATGAATTAGGCCAAAATTAAGTCAATCAATATTCATTCATTCACTCACTGAGTCAGTTAATCAGTCAGTCAGCAAATATTTACTTGGAATACTGAAGATTTTACAGCTTGGGAAGGTGGCCCATTTGGGTGGAGATCAGCTTTTGCTCAAGAGTCAGCACAGGGTAATGGTTCACCATGCAAGATCTGAAGCCACACTGCCTGAGTTTGCATCCTATGTTCTAGCTACAAGACCCTGGGCAAGTGGCTTGCTCCCCTGCTCCCTCATCTTCAGAATGGGACGAATACAAGGACTTACTTGAAGGGGTGTTATTCTAATACAAGTTTTACTTATACAAGTAGTTACTTGAGGACACTGAACATAAAACCACCATATGGGAGCCACCAAAGCAGGAATCAGAAGAAAAGACCAGGAGGGAATTGTTTGTGGGTACATGAGAGACTCCCTTGTAGGACCCCCAGAAACAAATGGGGTCTAGTGAGACTTGAGACTTATTTGGATCTCATTTGGCTGGTTGAGTTGAGAAAATCAAGTTATACTATTCTTTTTCAGCAGATTCTCTGGGGCTCCCACTGATGGATGACTTTAACTGACCCCTAAAGCTGGCTACAAAGGGGGCCCTTCCAAACAGGAGAGACTGATTTTATTAGAGAAGGAACTTGTTTTCCAGGAGGTGAAGGACTCTGGAGTCCAGGCTTTGCCATCCTCACTGTCCAAGGGCTGGCCAACCCCACTCTTGTCCCCAAAATGTTGCCACCAAATGACTGTAGCCTGTCTTCCCTTGTTTGCATAAGAATCCTGCTCCATCTGTTAGAAGGAACAGTATCTGTTCATGCTAATCTGATTGCTTCTATAACTTGTATTAAAAAACATGGAGGTTACCACAAGCTTTGCTCTGACCTTTGATTTTCCAATATCACATCTGGGGTAGGCACTTCCTTTTAATCCCTCTGGACAATAGGCAAAATTTCACCGAGGGGACTGTTGACGAAGGCAGAGATCATGGAGCATGTGTCCATGACCCCAGGTTAGATGATTATAATAACTCTTTTTGGGCTCTTCTAATAAAGAATATGCTGAACAGGCTCCAACGTGCATGTGCAAAAGTCTAATTGCTGTTAACATGTCACTCCCATCACAAAGAAGCAACAATATACAGACGGCTTGTCAAATCCAGAATTGATTTTGAAATTGCTTTAATGAGGCAGTGAATAAGTTTGCAGGGGCATGGCCATCTGAGGGGCCTCTGCGGCATCAGCCCAGATCACCTGCAGTTGCTTTGTTGACCGTTTGTAAATGAGGCCCAGGCACACAGAGGGTTGCTGTCTGGTGGCTGAGGATTTGCAAGGTCTGAGCTGGGATTTCAATCCCTGTTCTCACCTCTGAAGACCCTTGAATTTTACATTTGTTTTGAAGTATGTGTTTGTGTTTCCCTTCCAGCTACGTTCCCCCCAAAAATACCTCCCAACTGAAAGGGCTGGGCTGGTTTTTCTCAAAAGCACAAGGAAGGATTACAAGTTCCTTCTTATTCTTCATCTTATACATGTGAGTCACTCTGAGAGTAATGTGCGGCCCCGGCTTTGAGCTTTGTCCTGCCAGTCAAGATTGATTGTGGATAGATGGAGGCCCGGGGGCAGAAAAGAGCTTTTCAACCGGCATCACTGTCCACAGCAAAGGAGTTGAACAGCCAGCACTCTGCCTCCAAAATTCCTGCACCCGCTTTGGTTTCTCCTAAAGGAAAAGTTGGTAAAGGTTTTCCAAACTGTCAAAGGTTTGATTCCCTCCACCCCCCATGACTGTTCTCAATATCCAGCTAACTGAAACCTAGTGGAGCAGAAATGGCCATGTTTGCTTTGCTGTCACACTGTAATCGCAACTATCATTGAGTATTTCAATACTGCAAGGAAGGTTTCGGGAAAATACCAAAGAAACCTAAATCTCACCAAATCTAAAGCGATATATCACCTAATTCCTGCCCAAGACGTGGTTTTGGATTCGTGAGGAGGAAATGGTGTTTCCCCAGCCAAGAGAACTGAATAAGCTTTCCTGCTTCCTTGTCTCTCACTTGTAAACAACACCAACACTTTGACAGTGAAGACAAATGCATGCCCAGCTTGCAGCAAAAATAACAAAACTGCAGTAACACCTCACAATCGTCCCTTTTACTACCTACCTCCCCGGCCTGGAACATGATTTCATTCAGGGCCAAGGTAGAGAGCCAAACTGCCTTATTTCCGAAGGATATGAGCGCATTTTAGAAAAGCATCTGTGTGCATTATATTCTGCAGGGCATCGTCTCATTAAATTGCCCCTGTATTTATGAGTGCATGAACAGCATCCTTATCAAGTACAGATGACTTCAAGAAATTGGACGCTACAGGGTCCATATATCAATGTTATGAAGATGTATTTTTTTTCATGAAATCTGTAAATAAGGTCAGGAGGATAGGGATATTCTGGATGACTGAATCTTTAATAGTTTTTGAGGAACAGCCAATTTCCCTGCAAAGAGTCAATTTACTTACTTATTTTTTTTTGTACTCTTGCTCATTAGAAACTCTGATCTGGCTCCACTGGCACAGACAAAGCCCCCCACAGCATACTGAGAAAAAGAGATGGTTACTTTTCTTTAAAGCAATGAGTAGAAATGCACATTGTTAGAATGAAAGGGGTGGATAATTGGCACCTCTGGGGTTTCTGATATTTTGTCTTTTCATATCACCTGAAATGTCTCAAGCTTAAGAAACAGGTGACTTGGTCTTCAAACAAGAGATGGCAAAAATGGAAAAAGAAAATTCCCAGGGTTATGAATGCTAGGATTTAAGGTTCCAAATGTCGTTTTTATAACCGCAGTGAAATTGGAAAGTCATCTCAGCTTCTGCCAAGACCTCTGTTTGTCCCGGACACAACTGCACGCTGGGGTCCACAATTTAAGAGGTGTTTGACATGGCTCAAGAGCTATGGAAAACGAAGCTCTTACTGTTGCTGCCCATCCCCCTACTCGATTCCAGGCCGCCTGGGGCTGAGAAGTCACCCAGCACAACTCACACACCTTCCAACTCCACGGAAGGCCAAAAGCAAAGGGGGTCACCAGGAAGGAGAGATGTCAGAGACAAAGGGGACAGAAAGAGCCACAGCCCAGAGTGCAACTGAAAACTGCAAGCAGAATGGGGAAGGCTGAAGGATATTCACCAAACCTGCTGCCAGGGCTTGTGTGTCTTCTATCACTTTTCCAGGCCCTCCCTGCTCTCTAGAGCTGAGAAACAGGAGTAACAGTAGGTCTGTAAAGAAGGCAATGGTGAAGAAATGGAAATATTAGGGCTTCAAAGGCCCTAACAAAGGGCCAGTTCTGTGGATGACGTAAATATTGAACTGATACGACAGGTAGAGATTCTGATCTTCCCACTGTTGCACATGTATATGGAAAACACCCTTCTATATTAAATACATTATTTGCTTGTTGTCCTTATTACTAACAAAACAGTGCAGCCAATCTCTTCCAGATCAATGAGCACCCCCTCAGGCCCAAGTACAAGAGGGAAAATGAATCCTGAGTGACAGAGCCTGGGATTTCACTTGCTCTGCCACCTGCTCTTGGAGGTCGCCCGTACTGTACTGTGTAATTACCAACGTCCTGGCTGCCTCTTTGCTTCCCCTCTCCGACTGTCTAACTGATGGCCCTGACACCAGTGCTGGGGTAGCCTTCTAAAAGCACCCTGGGCACGAACTACTCCTCCATCCAACATATGCTGCGTATTTGGGAGCCTACCAGAACCAGGAACTCAATGTTGGCTTATGTTTTCTCAGACTTGAGAAAAAAATGATAGAACAGAAAACAAGATTACAGATCTACACTAGGTGGACGGAAATTATCCAGTCTTAGAATTTAGAAGGAGCGGCAACATTCACCGCATGCATTAATGTCTTTATTGGCTCTTTTCCAGATGAAGGATACCTGAGCTTCAGTTTCTTGCCTTTCTTTTAGGTCTTACCTGCTCCCCTCTGAAATCTCACGCAGACGGTGAAATCATCGCCACAGTAAACGCTGAAATATTATAAGGAGTCCACGTGGCAATGGATTATTCACATCTGTCAACAGCTGAAGAGAGAGCAGCAGACCTGCCACAAGTTCTACCTCACCAATGAAATAACAATCACCAGCCCAAATCTGGGAGTCTGTGCCTAGGTGCTGTGCCCTGACATTGACCTCTGCAAAACCAGAAACAACTTTGCACCCAGGAGCCCTGGGGGAAATTGGTCTCTTTTCTTGCTCATCTTTTGTCTGCTAGAGAATAAAGCTCCTAGCTTATTCCTAAAAAGCACGCCCCTTTTTATTCTCCAAGTGCCAAACCCCAACTCCCCTGGAACACAGAGATCCTCTGTGAAGTGCCTGGTTTCCATTCCAGACCCTTCTCTATTTCAGCCCCATTATCGTGGACAAGCTCAGACAGGACAGGAGGCTTCATGTGGAAACTGAGAAGGCAGGGTACTGCTCAGAGCTTCTGGTCATTGAATACCTTTTGTAAACAGTCTCATTCAAACCCCACTCCACCTATAAACCTAAAGCTCAAGAAGCTAAACCTAAAACTGGAAGCAGGTGCTATATGCTAAGCAATTGCTCAAAATGAGAGTTTCAAAGGCTGATGGAGGAAGCCAGAGGTTTTTCACAGCTAAAATTGTTTGTTTCTATCACTGGTTCTAGATTAGGGATCAGCAAACTACAGCACATGCTGAATCTAACCTGTTGCCTGTTTTTGTAAATGAAGTTGTATTGAAATATAGCCATGCTCATTCACTTTCATATCATCTGTGTCTCTGTTAACTCTACAAAGGCAGAGGTGAGTAGTTGTGACAGAGACCACATGAGTCACAACACCTAAACTGTTTACTGTCTGGCCCTTTACAAAACCCTTTGCTGACCCCAGCTCTCTTGATGGCCTCACATCACCCAGTTATCGTTAGTAGTGACATTCATCACTTCATCTCCTATTGACTATTTTGACTTACGATGGTAAAGCCCACACACCCTACTAAATTGGGCTCATGATGGTAAAGCTCACATAATCCTACCAGAAAGAAAGGAAAGGAAGAAACTCATGTGCACTAGATCCTGGTTATAAGAGACAAAATACAAAAAGACAGAGTTAACAATTACACGCAAGCGAACTATTCCAATAATTTTTAAAAGAATGACAGGGCAGGAGCTGCATATTTAACTGAAGCCCACACTGTGGTGACTGAGAAAGTACTTCAAGATCACGAAGCACATAAAGATAAAAGAACTCTGCCCTAAAGAATTATCAATGAAAAAATTTTATTGAAGATCACTTCACATAAGACACCACTATCTAAAGTTCACAGATAGGAAAATGAAGAAAATCTATTTAGGGATTTGCTTAAGAGAACCCAAATCTGTTTCACCTGATCAAATACTAACTATTAAGTGAGTCTTTATGTGGATAAAATGAGAGCTCCTGTGGCCAGGATTCTCACCTGGCCCTGGTTGACTAGCTCACTGTACACCTGTGGTTAATACATGGCTGTTGACTCTATATAAAGAGCTCCGCCCAGTGCTCTGGGCACGACATGGTGGCATGGCTCCAAGGCTGTGGGAGAGCAGAGCAGAGGACAGAGGCCCAGAAAATGGCTGTGTGGGACGGCTGTGCAGGCAGAGAAGCCCAGAGAACGGCTTGTGGACAGAGGGGCCCAGAGGCAGAGACCGGCTTGCTGTATGCAACTCGCTCTGAGTGAACAGGATTTTAGTGACTGACCTGCCACCTGGAAATAAAGTTGGGTAGAGCCCTTTCACCCCAAGAACGTTTTGCTGTCAATTTCTTTGGTCACATTGAATTCATAGCAAACTTGCCCAGGGCTGAAACCCATTGGCAAGACACTTTACAAAGAAACCTTTTTTACAAGGAGAACATTTTATAATGAGAAGAAGAAATGGTATTTGTTTTTCCATGGACTACATAATGCCAAACCTAGACAACTTCCTGACTCTGCTCCATGCCTGCTGGCGATTTTAGAAGTCACTGTTAAAACCTTCTCTATGAGTCTGATATGAACTAAGACAAGGTCCCGGCAGAGTTCTGACTGGTATGTTTTCCAAGCAGTACATAACTAGACCTTACAGCAAACTTACTTGTCTAAATCTCCCCTAACCCTAATCTTTTGGACAGAACTTAGTTGCCTTTGATTTGACCAGAGTCAAAAATTGATGTAGATTTGGGTGGAGCTGGGAAAGCTCACCCTGGGCCAACTCAGATTTTCCCAATTGTTGGATTACATACCAAAGGAGTTAAGTATCCAGTACTGAGATACTCACTTGCTTGTCTGCAGACCCAGATAGTTCCACAGATGTTACAGCCATTTGACCAAGCCTCATAGGAGAGTGCAAATAGGCTTCAACTTCCCTTTGCTGATCCAGGCTGGGACGGGGCAGGCACAGCCAGACAAGCAGCATCCACACCTCTCACACACAGACAAGCAGAGAAAGCCTATTTCTCGCAATTAAAATAGAATTTTATTTTATACTCTATATAATATGTATTCATATATTTTATATATGTAACACTTATTTTATATTTCATCAATACAGAATTGAGGGCAGAAGGGCTCTTTTAAAGGTGAAAAAGATGAGTGCGACAAATGGCATCCCCCCTTTGAAGCTCTTCTCCCCAAAAGATGCAACACATTTTCCATGTACTTTTTACCTCTATACGTTTTCTAATTAAACCATGTCTGATTTATCTATGAATTCTCTGTATCTGGCACAATATGTGGCAAGCAGGTGCTCAATAAATGCTTTTTCATGTGTCCATTTATTCAACCCATAAATGTTTATTAAACACCTACTATGTGACAAGTGCCTTGCTAGGTACTGTAAAGTAAGAAACAAATAAGATACAATCTGTGTCCTCAATGTGTCCCGAATCTAGAGGAGGAAGAGCAAATATACAGTTAATTGCAATATGGGGTGAAGGTGTTTCAGTCAGGACTTACAGAGTTGACCCCTAAACCTGATCCGGATGAGGGAGTAGTTAGGCCAGCGCTAAGAATACTTCCTCTCTCTGAAAATGTAGATTAATTTTGTCACATTGGGATTTTTATAGATTGCAGTAAGGAGAGGAGTTTACTTTTGACTATTAAATGCATTGTATTTTTCAGCAACCATAGTTCAATAAGATGTGGGATTGCTTCTCACAAGCAAAGAAATTTAACAAAAGGCTGTTTTAAAGTCTCCTCTTGATGTGCAAAGACATAGGCAAGATTCCTTGGGTCTTGACTTGCTTTAAGAATGCAGCAGTTTAAAAAAAATAACAACAAAAGAAAAGTCAATCAGTCAATAAGTTAGAATCAGAGGATCACAAAATGCTATAGTTTATAAAACGGCACTTAAAATGTTACTAGAGTCTGTCTGATGCCAGATGACTAGTGTGACCAGTTTCATTCTTCTGTTCAATTGATAGAGTGACTGACAGGTCATTTGGGCTTTGCCAGAAGGGAGAGTTGTACAGGAAGACTTGGCACAGTGTAGTCATTTGATAAATGTGTTCTGAATGAATGAACCTCAAGCTCTGTGGAGGAAAAGTAGGCCTCCAAATCCAGAAGCTCAAATAACACAACCACATTGACCCTCTCATCAATCATCAATCAACACCCAGCAGTGTTCTGGTAGCAGCAGAAATTGCAAAATGCAGAAGAAATTATACCTGGTCTCTGATCTTAAAACATATACAAACAAGGATATGAGCAAGCATCTGTGGGAGAAGGAAGCCAAAAGTACATGAAGAAATGCTCAAATTCATCAATTGTCAGGGAAAATGCAAATCAAAATATTAATGACTATGATTCCATACCTAATAGACTGAAAAAAATTTTTAACTGGATGATAATACCGAGTGTCAGCCTAGCTCTGGGACACAGGATTCTTCGTGCATGGCTGGTGGAAATGAACACTGGTGTGGCCCTACTGAGTGCGGGTAGTTAGGCACTTCCTAGTTAATTTACATATATCCGTAACTTACATATCATCAATTTCACTTCTGGGTATGCATATCTCCCAAATAAATCCTCATAGGAATTCATAAGGGGCCGTGAATTAGAATGTTCATGGCCATATTATTTGTGATGATGGCATGAAGTTGGAGGTAATCTGGATACCCACACCCAGAGGACTGGATAGATAAAACACCGGAGAAGGAGTGTAACCCATGGAGTACTACAAGCAGTTGGAAGCAACTGACTAGATGTCCGCATAACAATATGGATAGATCTTGAAAGGCATACAGATAGTTGAAAAGAGTGAGAAACAGAGAAAGATCTATAAAACTATTCCATTTAGGAAAGCAAAAAATGTATGCTCATAAAACAAGACGGTGATTTCAGAAGACGGCTTCACAAACAAAATGATGTTCTTTAGCACATTAGAAGATTTGCCTCTGGAAGTAAGATGAGAAAAGGGATAAATACAGACTTAGGTTCTTGGAAGTGGGGAGCTGCTGTAACAGATACATGTGGGAGCAGCTTTGGAACTTAGCAGCAGGCAGAGGCTAGAAGAAATTTGAGGAGCATGTTAGAAAAAGCCTGATTGTCTAGAAAAGACTGCTAGCAGAGATCTTGGCTTTGGGGACATGACTGGTCTGAGCTGAGAGAGGCTTAGAGACAACAGGCTGAGAGAAGGAAATGGGAAATATGCTATCGGAAATTGCAGGAAGAAGGACCTTATCGTGGAATAGCAGAAAATTTGGCGACACTGTTACCTGCATATAAAGTGGAAAGTAGAAAATATGCCTAATGAACTGGGTGACTGAGTTAAGGAGTGTTTCCCAAGTGCTGAAGATGCCAAATGGTCTCTTTATGCTACTTACAGTTAAATGCAGGAATGTAAAATGCAGTAAAAAGAGACAAAAATAGATGGAGACAATTATACACAAAACAAAACAAAAAAACAGACTTGAAAATTTTCAGCTTCTCCAGACAACAATCCAAGCAAATGGTAAATTCAGGGCACTGCCAGGAAGACAGGGCCTAAAGATGAAACAGAGGGTGTGAAAGTAAAACTTTCTGTTAAGACCTCAGAAAGATCAAAGGTGGTGCCACAGAGTCTGTAAAAGGACTTAAAGAGGAAAAGAAAAACTCTTCTTGCCCTCAGTTCACAACACTTCTAACACCAGCTGCGTGGGGTTTTCCACACCAAGAAATTCCCCAGTAACTGGAGGACACCAACTGGGTGCCCTACACTTTAACTCAGTTCTGATACAGACTCTGCGGAGTCAGTGCAGACTTCACAGGTTAAAAGTTCAGCTTCACAAGAATGTGCCCCCTGCCGCCAAATTCAGACACCAACCTCAAGTCCTAGGTTGTCACCAACCAACTGACTATAAATGAGGGGCTTCCCACAACCCTTTCCTCACATTTGATAATTTGCCAGAACGACTCACAGAACCTGAAAAACACTTTACTTACCATAAACTGTTTATTATAAAGATAGTTTAACTCAAGAACAGCCAAATGGAAGAGATGAATGGGGTAAGGATGTGGGAAGGGGCAGAGTTTCCAGGACTCTCCAAGTGCACCACCTCCTGGCTCCTCTGTGTGTTCACCGACCCAGAAGCTCTCTGAACCCCTATGGTTAGAGTTTTTATGGAGGTTTCACTCCACAGGCAGGATTGATTGAATCATTGGCCATTAGTGGCCCCAGAAGGTCAGGGGGCGGGGCTGAAAGTTCCAGCTCTTTAATCACATGGCTGGTTCCCCGGGGCGAACAGCACCCCCAACCCCACCCCCATCCTTAGGGGCTTTCCAAAAGTCACCTCATTTACATAAACTCAGGGGTAATTGAAAGGGACTTGTTATGAATAACAAAAGATGCTCCTCCCACCTTGATCACTCTGAACCTGTTTCAGGAGCCAGGGACAAAAACCAAGTATTACAACAAAAGATCTCCTATTGCTATTATCACTTAGGACATCATGTTCTAATGAGCTCTGGCCAGGAACCAGGGATAAAGACCAAACACATGTTTCTTATAATATCACAAGGTATTTGGGGTGTGCCTTAAAAATCCTCTCAAACTATGGGGCCTATAGGAAATTAAGGATGTTGGACTTCAGCCATCTCAAAGAATTTTGTAGATATGGGTTTTGCCTAATGGAGTGAACCCCAAAGAGGTTCACAGGAGACCTACAAGTTTCTTTAAAAACTTATATTTGTAGAAACATCACCAACTTGGACTGTAGGGGACAGAGACAGTACAGAATGAGGACACACTTTATGACCCTCAGAATTCTACCGGCGGGAAGCAGACTGAGAGAGCTTCTCAGCTGCAAAAATGTGCAACTTTCCATAAAAAAGAAGAGATGACAGACAGAACGGAATCCATAGCCCAGAGAGCAGAGTCAAGAGCCATGGAGAATTAGTACCAAGACTTGGGATTAGTCAAGGAACTTCCAACATTTACTTGGCTGTCTTTCAGAATCTTTACAGACCTTGTGCCTCCCATTTTCCACCTGTGGAACAGGAATGTCTTCCTGACCAACAACTATATGCTGGGTAGATGCTGGCCAGGTAACTGATCTCTTGAGTTCCATAGTTGTACAGATTAAGAGGATATTTATTCAAGGTACTACTCTTGAGAAGCCTCATCCACACCTGAACTTGACTTAGATGCAATTCTTGAGTTTGAACTGATGTAGTGAGATGAGGCTTAGGGACCTTTATAGGGGAGGAGTGTATTTTGCACATGGGAGGGATGGGAATCTTTGGAGGTCAAAGGATGGACTATGGTAGGCAACCTCCAAGAGAGTTCCCAGTGATCCTTGCCCCCTAGTATACAGGTCCTTGTATAACAATCTCCCTTTGCACACTGGGAAGACATAGAGACTAATTTCTAGCAAACGATGTCACTTCTGAGATTAGATTATAAAAAACTTGGAGTGCCATCTTGGGTCTGTCTCTCTCTTGCTTTTTCATTCACTCTGAGGGAAGCCAGCTGCTCTGTTGTCAGCAGTCCTATGGAAAGGCCCATGTGGCAAGAAACTGTCTCTGGCCAGTAGCTAGTGAGGACCTGTGGCTTGCAAACAGCCACATGAATGAGCTTGCAGGTGGGTCCTTTCCCAGCGGAGCATTGAGATGACTGAAGCTTCAGCAACACGGTGATCATAGCTTGATAAGAGGTCCAGAGCCAGAGGCTCAGCTAAGCTGCACCTGATTCAGACTCTGAGAAACTGAAGTAATAACTATTGCTCTATGAAGATGAGTTTTGGGAAAATGTATTATGCAGTAAAAGATAACTAATACAGATTTGATTTACTAAGGGGCTAAAAAATGTTTTTTAATGTAAAAATCATAAATATGAAGAAGAGTTTTCATCCTATTTATAATCGCCTAATTGAGTGATTATAAACAGCCCACTGCAATTTCATTCAGTTAAGATTTCATGCTACAGAGGGTTTTTTTTGTCTTATCCTGCACAACAGCATGCATGAAGTGAGGGAATTAAAATGAGCAAGAGATAGAGAAGTCACACCTCCTGGTTTCTAGGAGCAGATGTCCCTTAGGGAGGCAGACGTGTAAAGCAGAAGAGTACAGGATGATCAGAGCCACCAAGAAGGCGAGTACAAGGGATAACAGGAACCCAGCTGGAGGCCACTGAGAGGGTGTACCTGCCTCAGGACTCAGTGACACAAAAACACATGTAATTGCTTTATGCTCAGTAACTAAAAGGTCTAAGAGTCACAATGGCTTCCAGCACAGGGGGCACTTGGATGCCATTACAGAGACCCAGGCACCCCCTCTCGGTCTCTCAGCTGTTTCCTCTATGTGGGCTCCATTCTTAAGCAGATTGTCAAGAGTTGAGCAGATCTGCCAGGAATCAAAGTAGTCGATTAAGACAAGGCAAAATGAAAGTAGCAATTAAGCCTTCATTTCCTTACTGCCATAAGGAAGAAGCCAGTGCTGGCTCCCCAGGGTTCTGTTTTTCTTCATGGAACAGCTCTTGGAGAGGGTCAGATTTATCAGCACAGAAGGGGGAAACCATCTCACTGCTGAGGGAGCCCCAAACAACAGGCTCCTGCCTTTCTACGGATCTGTAGTAAGGGGGAGAAGGGATACCTAGGAAGAGAAAAGTCCTGAGTACTGAGTCAGAGTGGAGAGAAGTGTCTTCAGGGTTCCCCACCTTCCCCTATAAAAGGATTTCAGCTGAGTCCTCCCCTCTCTTCAGTAAGGAGGAGGTGCCGGAGTCAGGAATGCAGATGTGCATGTGGGCATGGCTGGCACAGGGGCCGAGTCCTCCACTGCAACCCTCTTCAGAGTCTACCATGCACTGACTGTGCACCAAGTCTGGTGTGGGGTAGGCAGCTTTCCCGTTAGGCCTGCCAGGTAAAGTGTAATGGACTGAATGTTTGTGCCCACCCCCAAATTCATATGTTGAAACTCTGATCCTCAATGTGATAGCATTGGGAGGTGTGGCTTTTGGGAGGTAATAAGGGTTAGAAGAGGTCATGAAGGTGGGGCCCCACACAATGGGATTAGTGTCCTATAAGAACAGGAAGAGACTCTAGAGCACGAACTTTTGCACCCTCTCTCTCCACATGCATACATGCAGAGATGTCATGTGAGTACACAGGGAGATGGTGGCTGTCTAGAAGCCAGGAAGCAAGACCTCACCAAGAATAAAATCTGCTGGCTCCCTGGTCTTGGACTTCCAGCCTCCAGAACCGTAAGGAGTAAAAGTCTGGTGTTCAAGCCCCCCAGGCTATGGTATTCTTTTTTAGCAGCCCAAGATGACGTCAAGCCTTTGTAATTGCCTATGTCAGGCCAGAAAGATCACAAACAGGTTTTTGGTGAGTAGCTGACCCCTCGCTCTTCCCTTATGGTGTTAAGATGACTATCAGCAGCTCCAAGCTGCCATCCTCCTCTCCTCAGAAATACCAGTGGGAAGAGTTCCCTGTCTTAGTGGTCCCAGCAGAAAGTCTGGGCTGGCTCTGATGAGACCAGCGTGGGTCCTGTACCCATCCCTGAGCCAACGGCCATGGCCAAATGGGGGGGATTAACAGACTGGCCTGGTTCGCACTGCACTTCAGAATCTGGGGTTTGGGGCAGGACCTCCCCAAACTACTTACACTGTGAGGGAGGGAGGGGCCCTTTTACCAGCAGTGGAAGTGGGTCCTAGGCAGGCAAACCCCACAGATGCCCATTCTCCTGTGTTTGAGTGAAAGTGAAAGGATTTGTTTCTTCACCCATTCAATAAATATTTACTGATCTGTGTGCCAGGCCTTGGAGAGAGCAGTGAGCAAAGCATAGAGCTTAACTTCAGTGGGGCGGGGGGGAGGTGAGAGACAAGAAACACAATCAGCAGGGAAAACATATAGGCTGTTAGATAAGGGGGAGAAGCTCAGCAAGAAAGGAGGATGGGAAGTAGGTGCACAAGGGAGATGCACCCAGAGAGGCCTTGCTGAAGGCAACCAGAGAACGAGTACCCAGAGCAGAGGGAACAGCCAAGACAAAGGGCCTGAGGTTCAGGCATGCTTGCTGTGTTCAAGAAACAAGGAGTACAAGTACCAGATAGAATATGGGATGCCAGGTAAATATGAATTTCAGACAAACAACATACACATTTGTTAGCATAAGCAAATACTGAATGGGACATACACGTACTAAAAAATTGTTCCATGCAACATTTGGGACATATTAATACTAAAAAATCATTCATTGTTTATCTGAAATTCTAATTTAACTGGGTCCTGTATTTTTCTTTGCTAAATATGGTATCTCCAGGCCAGCATGACTGAAACAGGATGAAGAAGATTGAGTATTATGGGTTGAATTATGTCCCCCAAAAGAAGACCTAACCCCCAGGACCCTGTAATGTGGCCTTATTTGGAAATAGGGTCATTGCAGATGTAACTCATTAAGATGAGTTCCTACTGGAGTAGGGGACCCAATATGACTGCCATCCTTACAAGAGGACGGCCATGTGAAAACACAGACACGCAGGGAGAAGGCCGAGGGGCGGCAGAGGCAGAGTCTGAGGGCTGCAGCTCCCAGAGAGCAGCAACCAGCAGCCACCAGAAGAGGCAAGGAAGGATCCTCCCCCTTCAGGGCTCAGAGGGAGCATGGCCCTGCCAACACCTTGATTTTGGACTTGCAGCACCAAGAACCATGAAAGAATAAATGTCAGTGGTTTTAAACCACCTGGCCTGTGGTGCTTTGTTATAGCTGCCTTGGGAAACAAACAAGGGAGTCGCAGAGGAGGACAGAGAGGGAAGGAGAGTGATGGACAGGTCCTGTGGGCCTGGGAGGCCCCTGGAGGGCATGGCATGCCCTCCGGGTCATCTGAGAGTTCAGGGAGAGGGATCCCACGTGTAAAGATATGTAAGGGCAATCCAGGAGGATACCCAGGGAAGGACACAGTACGTGGTGCTCCAGGATCCACATGCACTTAAGGCCCGCTGGAGTGTGTAGTGAGGGCAGTGGGCATGCAGGCTGGAGAGAGATCTTCAAGAGCCTCCTGGTAACAAAAAAATAGGGATTTGCTTCCTCCTTAGGCTATAGGAAGCCAACTTGGAGCAGAGAGATGGGATCAAATGTGCCCACTGTTCACAGGTTTTATTATTCATCATACTAGAGGTGAGTGCTGAAGAGTTCAAGAATGGCAGGACAAGGGTGGGATTCCAAGTACCATGCTTGGTGAGGGAAGGGCATAACTTTCCCATTAGATGAGGATGCTAACCCAAGACCCTCAAGTCACACCACTGAGACAGCCACATTCCCTTGCACTCCTAAGGTTATCTTGGGAACTACCTATGATTTCTCAGGAAGATTGGAGTCGCTACCCAAGACCACTCATATGCTGAGGGAGGTGGATTTGCATCTGCAGGGCCGGGTCTGGACAAGCAAGTAAGTGGCCTAGAAGAGAGAGCAAAAGATTTTCCCCCTGTATATTCTGAATCAAGAATCCAGGGACCCCACCCACTGGTTCTCAGACTTCAGTGTTCAAAAGAAACTGAGGAAGCCTCTGAAAATGCAGATTCTGAGTCCCATCCTGGGTATCTTGTTGAGATAAAGGTGGTCCTGGAACCTCACTTTGAGAAACTCTCCCATAGTGAGGGACTTAAAGATGTTCATGCGAATAGTGAGAAAACATAAAGCAGGCGGGAGCAGAAAAGGACATTGGGTGTGTGGTGGGTGGTATAATAGTGTAATTTGGGATAGTGTAGCAGGTAATGTCATTAAGGTGACATTATATGCTGAAATTATGTGCAAACTTGTGCGACCATGTTCATTCTTGGGGAAATGGATACACAACTTCTGGGAGATTCTTACAGAGATTCTGAACCAAATTAGGGCTGAGAACCACTGCAGATTAATTAGACATCTTCTGCTTTTAGATCGAAAGCATTTTCTTCCAGATGGAAGTTCAGAATCTTGTATTTTGAGTATCCATAATACCTTGACCTTAAACAGTGGTATGTATTCAACATTAGCTGGCCATTAGAATTACCTGAAGAGCTTTAAAAAAATACTAATCTGGGTCTCAGCCCCAGAAGTCTGATTTAATTAGCTGGGGGAGTGGGGGGGGGGGGTGGTTAAAACCTAGGAACTGGGATATTAAAAGCTCCCCAGAGGATTCTAATTGCAGGAGAAGCCAAGAAAGACTGACTTGGAATTTCAGATGAGCCTCGCCCCATGTAAGGAAGGCTGGGATAATTATTCCCATTTACTGACTAAGAAACTCAGACTCTAAAGAATGTGTTATTAACCTGTGTGGGTATAAACCTGTGAGGTCCCACGCATGGGTAGTGAGTAATCAAGACTCAAGACCATGTTCTTGGACTCCCTATTCAGTTCTCTGGCCACTATCCCACCATGGGACAGAGTCAGCAGGATTTCAATAAGGAATGAAGGGCCAGAGCTCAGGCTCCTGCAATAAAAAGGGCAGGCCCAAGGTGGGATCCCCTTAGGAGGACCTGGCTGTCTGGGGAAGGAAAGAGGAGGCAGCTCAGAGGAAAGGGGGTTGAGAGCCGACTAAACCAGCTGCCACCTAGCAGGCCAGCGAGAGAAACAGCACATCCCCTGTGTCAGCAGGACTGCCGCCCTCATACGACTGGGGCAGCACTGGCCTCCCAGCTTGCCCAACATGAACAGAAAGAACAAAAACCCTCAGAGATAAATGACATCAGCAGCTTTTGGTTTCTGAGGATCCAATTCCTTCTTTATTCCTTGGCACCGGCCAGGACTGCAGTGGGAGGGCTGGAGGTGGGTGGTAGGTACACCAGAGAGTAGCCACTATCCAAAAAGTAATGACTCCATCAGCCCAGTAAAACCCTGAAATGATTTCACTGGGACGAGGTTTCATTCTCCAAGTGGTTATTAGTGATGACCTCTGACCCTAGGAGACAGAAGACTTAGATTAAAAGCTCAAGGTCTTGATTTTCAAAATTCGTTTTAAATAGAACCCTTTTGACAAAAATATCTATATAGGTATGTGTGTGTATATCATATATATGTCATGTTATACATATAATTGTTACAGATACATATATGTAATGTATAACATATATACATTATTTATACATGATATACATTATATATGATTTAATATATTTTATATAAATAAAACAGATCAAAGTATACTTGCTGTGGACCAAGCAGGGGCTGGGTGAGAGAGGAGAATGCCCCTCCTGCCTCCTCCTACCCACGCTCTGTCCCTCCTGCCAAGCTGGATTGCCCCTGAGCCCCCTCACCCAAACCCTAGGACAGTTTGAAAGAGCTACAGGAAGGAACTATTAACTCACTGGACATGTACTGAGAGCCTACTGTGTGCTTGGCATTGTGCTAGATACTAGAACCACAGTCAGAGGAGTAACAGGCCCTTTTTTTGAGGATATCACCATCTCCTGAGGGTCATGGACAGGAAAGGGAAAACTACAAAATGTAACAGAAACTGAATAGGGAACATTACAGAGCATTACAGGACATAGTGGGGGCCCTCGGGAAGGGCTCCATCCTTGGGGCAGGGAGATAGGAGCTAGCAGGCAATGCTCTTTAAAGGAGCAGACCCCCAAAGTTGAGGTCAGTTCCAGCCTCAGAACAGGTTTTGCTAAGATGAAGAGGATGGGAGCAGGAGGACTCTGGGAATCAGAAGACAAACGGGGCAGAGCCAGACAGGAAAAGACAGGGCACCTGCAGGTGCCAGAGACCAGGAACACAGGGACAAATCCTGCTACCTCACAAGCTTTCCCAGGGGGCCCTATGCCATGACCCTGGGCTCTACATGCAGGAGGTAAAGAGACCACAGGTGCATCAAGACCTACGGATTGAGGGGGCGGATCTGGGGCCACCAGACTGGGGCTTAGGGCTGAAAAAAAGCTCCCTTTGAAGTGAAAACATCAAATGGCTTTTGAGAAATCAGATCTCTTTAGCTGGATTTCAGCCCTGAGAGCTGCCTTGGCCAAAGGCAGACAGTAAAAAGAGCCCAAACGCTCAATCAAGTTCTGATGGCCAGAGGGGGCACTGCTCCAACCATGGCTTTCTCTGAGCAGACCCGCCCCTACAAATGTGCAGGCAAATCCAGGCAGAAGAGGAAGGAAGGCCAGACCCTGGGCCAGCGGCACTGCAATGGCCACCGCCCAGGAAAGGAACATGATCATAGGCTTTCCCTCTGAAAGAACAAACGCCCACTGTAGGAGGATGGTCTTGACTACTTTGTGCCAGAGGCAATGGAGACAAAAAGGAGAGGGTGGTGGGCGGTGTCCCCCACAAACCTGCCACTTGTCCCTCACGCTGTTCTCTTTACCACAAAAAGAGAACAACAAGCACGGGGAATTCTGGATGTTCTTGCTTTTTTCATGATCTCTCATCTACTGTCTCAAAAGCTGCTTTTTCCCCTCTGTTCCTGAATCCTCCTTCTTCCCTGGGATTCTCTTTTCTCCCATGACACCATGACGAAGAAAAATGCCTACATATGCCTTGTTCTTAAGATTCAAATCAAGGCTCTATGCTTTTATCTTGTTCTTAATAGTGCCGTGCACCAATAGAACCCAGCAAGACTTTGTGCGCCTTAATTACCTCCCAGAGATGGATTAGGCCGCGGCTCCCGAGTGGCAGGCACGGCCGGGGCAGCATTTCCAGGTGGAAGAGCTGTGTCTGGGGCTGCAGGGTGCACCTCAGCCCCACAGCAGGACTTTGAGGCAGGTCTGGGCCCCGCAGCTTCTTAAAGATACCCACCTCCATTTCGGCCCCCCTGGGGATTTTTCAACAAGACTATGGGCTTGTTAAGGCCTGCCCAGTTCAGAGGAGAGGAACAGGCTGGGGGAACTTCCCGCTGGCCCAGCCCAACCTGTGATGAGAAATGCAGCCCAGCAGGAGGATTCCCCTGCCCACTCTCCTTCTGGGGACACTCGGCACAGTGTTTTTAGAAACAGCGATTTATAAACAAGGGTGGGCCAATGCTCTCAGAGTCAGAAAAGAGTTCATTTTCTGGCCCATGCCTCCCTCTGCAGCCAGCACCCAGAAGGAAATCAGAGCTTCAGGGAGAATCAGCGGAGGAGCTTGCCATTCACACTCCCATTCACACTATGGGGCTCATAGAAGCACCTCAAAGTGCCAGGTGCCGTCTCGAGCAGTCTGCAAGCAGCAGCGATGGTGCTGGTGCCCAAGCCTGAGGGAGGATGTGAGATGCTGCGAGACTGAGGGAGGCGGGGGTGGGGAGGCTGGGCCTCTGATAATCTCTACTTGATAAGAAAAATATTTAAGAGCAGTATAAATCAGTAGTAATGGCAGCTGACTTTCACTGAGTTCTCCGTACTTTCACAGGGTCTCTTTCATTTAAACTCATAGCAGCCCACAAGATAGGCACAGGGAGGTGGAATATCTTGCCAGTTGTCTCCCACCCAAAAATGGTAGAGCTGGGATCTGAACCCAGGCAGTCTGGCACCAAAGCCACACTCCAACTCCCTTTGCCAGACATTTGACAAAGTTGTCGTCCTCCTGGGCTTCGTGGCAGAAAGCACCTGACAGTGCCTAATTTCCTTACTGGCCCAAAGTTGTTTTCCAGGCTAGACAAAAGACATAAACTATCCAGTGCAACCTTCCAGAAGGCACAGGCTGTGTGCTCCCTGAAGGCAGGAACCAGGCTCAATTCTTTGCCACCTCAGCACCCAGTACAGTGCCTGGATCAAAGTAGATGTTCAAAAACTCGTTGCTGAATCCTGGCCCAGCCATATATAGCCTGTGTGGTCAAAGATAAGCTACTGCATGTCTCTGGATTCCATGTTTCCCATGTATAAAATGGAGATAATAAACAGCCCTCCCAGGACAGTGGTATGATTAGAAACCATATGTATAAAGTCCCTCCCACTGTGCCTGACACATAGTAGGTGCTCAGTAAACAATGGCTGTCATCATTCTCTTCAAATCCATGATGCCAAGGGTCAGGGTGGGATTGGACAGATCCATAGTTCTTGCCTAAAAGCAGGATAGCAAGACAAGCTAGGTCAAGGAGTTCCCATAGGTGTTTCAAAGCAGACTTCTCCAAAAGTTCTTTCAAATGTCAGAAGTCTCTGAGTCCTTCAGCATCTCAAGGAAGGAAGATTTTGAGGAATCTTTATTGTACAAGATAATCTGATTAGGCGTTCCCCCTCTCTCCTTCCTCCCACAGAACCCTGATGTCGGGCATATGGCTCACTCCTCAGGAGGGTCTTGTGCTCCCAGGAGCTTGGTGCCAGCCCCAGAAAATGAAATAGGAATGGCCCATGCTAGGGATTAGTTTAGACATGGGCACGGGCACAGGACACAGTTGTGGCTAATGAAAGATGAGAAAAAGAAGCCTCTAGGAAGAAAGAAGGATGCAGACAGTCTCTTTTCTCCTTTCGAACATCGCCACGGCGATGGAACAGCTGGAGCTATGACAGCCGTCTTGCATTCCTCATGAATGCGAGATGAAAAGGCAAAGCCAACACCCTGAGTATGGCAGAGAAGAGAAGAGAGAGCCTGATCCTTAATGACAAGCTGGAGCTACTGAACTAATTAACTCTGCAGCGCCCTACCTCGGGACTTCTTGCTGTGTAAGATAGTAATGGCCCTTATATTCAAGCCGGTTGAGTGTGTGATTGATTTCTATTGCTCGCACCCAAGAGTATTCTGACAAACACACCATCTTAAAAAGATAGTCTCTCAGAGGAGGTAATCTTTAAAGCACCTAGGAAGAGAACCAAATATCCTGAGTTGAATGGGAACCCCGAGGCTGGGGCGCAAACACAAACACTTCTGCAGGCACATGGTGAAGCCGATCACAGCACAGAGTTAGAAAGGTAACCGTGGTCCTGGGAAGAAGCTGTCAAGGCTCCTGATTCTGTTGCAATCCTGACTTCTTGACCAATGATCCTGGAAACCTGCAGAGCAGCAGATCCTCAGAACCTGTCCAGGCCAGAGCCATGGCCTGGCTCGGGAGGGCTCCGGGATTTCCCCCCACCAAGGGCAGCCACAGCCCTCACTGAGTGGGTCACAAAGGTTGTCACAGGGTTTGGACAGGGCAACACTCAGAACCAAGGGAGCAGCCTTAGGAAACATCAAGCAGTCACACATCGCCAAGGACTCCACCTGCCGGGCTTCATCAGCTGCAAAGGGAGAAGAGACGGGAGCGCAGTGCAGATCATGCGGCATCCACTGAGTCACCGCGTTACTCAGCCCTGTGTGGCATCCCCTGTTCCGGGTGCCGACAGGAGATGAAGGGGCAGAAAGTCTGCTGCTCCTGCCCTGGGGGGTGTGCAGCGTGGGTGCGGGTGTGTGGGAAGGTGCAGGGGGAGGATGGACCAGGCACACGTGAACACAAGGGACAATCCTTACAAATGCCAGGCAGTAAATGCTAACCGCCAAGAAGGTGCTGCGGGAGCTGTGGGCATTGCCGGAGAGCCAAGGGCTGGACAGCCAGGCAGAGGCTCCGAGGTCACGTGACTTCGGTGCTTATCCGCTTTTGCTAAAAGGACGACCATGGGACTCATTGCTGGGTGCCCACCATCGCAGCTCAGTGGCTTCAGTGTGGAGAGTGAACACTCCGGTGTGTTGTCACCAGACACATTGCAGAAGGCAGGGACAACAGCTAGGCCCCCGGGGCCAAATTCAGCCTGAAGCCTGTTGCCTGACACAAGCTAAGAATGGCATTTACACTTTTAGTGTGTTATTTAAACAACAATAACAAAGAAGAAGAAGCAGCAGCAAAGAAGTCTGCTGCTTGCAAGCCTGAAACACTTACCATCCGGTCCTCTACAGAAAAAGTGTGCTAATCCTTGAGTTCACAGTGGCCAAAGACATGACCCTTATTTGTCAAGATTTCCCTGAGGATCTTCTGGGAAAACCTGAATGGCCCTGGCTGCTGAAGTCCTCTCCTGTCTGGGTGTGAGGGTGGCCAGTTCGAGGTCCTTGGGACCCTCCTACTTCTCCACTGCATGAAACCGTGCTGCCTGCTCCAGCCTGCCGGGCCTCCCCACAGTAACGAACCATGCAGGACAAACATTCCAGCACACTCCTGGCACCACCCACCAAGCATCAGGCCTTCAGGAGAGCTGTGGAGGGCTTAACACAGAACACAGCCCACCAGACAGACAGGTGCTGCCTTCGCCGGGCAGGCTGAGCAGGTGAGGAGAAGAGAGGAGGCCACGCCTGGAGGGCGAGAGCACTCCCAGCGCCCCGTGCCCGGGACCCCCTGGCTTGCAGACCGAAGGCCTCTTGGCTCTGCACAGTCCTGCCATCTGGACACCAGCACTCCTGCGCTGGCGGGAAGCCCTGCCAGAGCGACTGCCCCATGTTGGGCCACGATCTATTCTAGGGACCCTCATCACCCAGGAACAGAAGCTCCAAGGGGAGCTGATCCCCTTACGTATTCTGAATTGTGATTCAGGCCATTTAAGTTTTTGAAGCCTTCCAGCTGGCTGATATTCTGAGCAACGACCAACAGAAGTGCTTATTGTATCAGCTCAGAGAAGACAATTCTATAATCAAGGAAACTCATTATATTCAAATATCCAATTCCTGCCAAAATACAATTTAAGTAATCATTTCAAAGCAATTTGTTATATAAATTGATTCTTTTACACATATAATATATATAATTTGCTTTATAATGAGTCTCATTATTACAACCTACCCTTGAAGCAGCACAGCCATTTTAATTCTGGGGTTGGTATCAGACACGGCTGGCAAAGGAATTTTCAGTAGCCCTGACACCTGGCCACAAGCAGTGCTGGTAACACAGAGGGGTGAGTGGCCCTCTTTGAGGAGTTACTATTCTGCTCCTGTGGCTTGAGGGTTGCACTATTAACCTAAGGGCACACTAAGAGATATTTATTTTGGGCAAAATGTTAAATCCTTTGATGAGTGTGTCTCCCAAATAATCAAAAATGAACAGGTCTTTTATAGTGGAAAAAATATGACACACTTTTTAAATAGAAATAAATGTGCTTTCTTGGTGTGAGTGGTATCTGATGTGAACCTTGCTGATGAGAATGCCTTCTGCTGAGGGTGGTAAGTGGCAGAGATAAAACAAGGCTGGGCCAGGTCTACTTAGCTAAACCCAGGGCCCATGGAAAAGGCTCTCCTGGTCTTGGACCAAAGGAGTCCAGTTTATGAAGGTCCATGGTCCACGTAGGATCAGTAAGATATGGTGGGGTGAGGAAGATTCCTCTTTCCACCTGCTGAGCCATTTTTTGTCAAGGGAGAAAAGCAGAAGTCCATGGGGTCAGGCAGGTGATATAAATGAGTAGTAAGTTCTGGGGACTGTGATAAGCTAGAGAATTCTCCTCTCTGAAGGGGGCAGCACCAACCAATATTGGCAAGAACAAAGGGCCAATGTTGCCAGATTGTCTACTTTTTAAAATAAAAGTTAGAAATTCAGGTTTTGTGTGTGACATCCAATTTTTGTATGCCAACTTATTTTTGTAAACATTGCATGGATCAATCAAAATGTATCATGGGCTGTTGGTCCACAGCTTCCTGTCTCTATAAACCCTGACAGTGGTCTGTCAAACGGGAGTAGAGGGAGAGGACACCATGTCAGGTAAGAGGCAGCAGCTGCTGAAGGGAAGTGTGAAGGGCGGGATGTCCACTAGGGACCCACACCCGTGAGCGTGGGCACAGAAGCAGGACTGGGCACAGGGAGAAGGCCAGCAGGGATGCAGGCCTGACACATCCTCTGCCAGCCAGGCAGAAAGTTCTAAGTCGCGTACTGCTTATCAGAGCTGTCCCGTATCAATCTAAACTTGCTTAGCTTTTATAACCTGCCTTGCTCAGTCGTCAGTGACAGACTGTCTTCGGAAGGGTCTGACCTTGGGTAGGGTAGCTCTCGGAAGTTGAGGCCAACCCTGAAGGAGCTGAGGGCTGGAGGCTGTTTGCTCACCACACCCCTCACACCCCTCACAGCTAGATGGCAAGTCCTTCCTGGAAGGCAGGCCTGGATGTCTGGATGGCACATCTTGTGTCTACCAGGGTACAGAATTAGAACCCCAGACTCAATATAACACAGTTGGTCAGGCATGTAATAGAATCACAGGGTCCAAGGCCACTTTCTAATAGTCACTGAGATGGTCTGTTCTGTAGGAAGAACTTGAACTGATGGCCACAGGGCCTGGAGATCAGTCCCAGGACTAACACTTGTTTCCCTGTTTTCTTAACCTGGAAATACAGACTGTAACCATTTCTTTTCTCCAGCTATGCAACAAAGATCAAATGCTGTGGAAGTTCTCGGGAAAGTTAAAAGCACTTTGCAAGAGTTTTCAAAGAACAGTTACTTTTGACCCACCCCCCCAGGCCAATGACATCACACATTCCTTAACTATGCATGGTAACCAGAGTTTGGGTCCCTCTACTAGAAACTTCCCAAAGCCTAGGATTCTGGGTTATGAACCAACCAGACTTCTGAGTTCCAATTCAATGTCCTTTATGGATACACATGACAGGAATCCCGTGTTCCATTTGTTTGGACTAAGGCATTAGTAAAACTGCTATTATCAAAAATAAGTGGTACAGACTTCCGGGAAGATGGCGGTGTGAGCAGGGCGGCAGAAATCTCCTCCCAACACTATATTTATCTATGAAAACACAGAAAATACATCTATTCCTAAAAGAGAGACGAGAATACACAGGAAAGCGCACAGCGTACAGCTACACCCGAGAGCACTCGGCACCCCAAGAAGCGGGTAAGATACGGAGCCGCGACCCGGCGGGACCCGAGCCCTCCCCCACCCCAGCGCACCGGCGGGAGGAGAGGATTCAGAGCCGGGAGGCAGTGGAAGTACACCCCGCGAAGTAGCCAGCCCCGGTGAGCTGCGCAGGGAGCGCTGACCCACATTGCACAGTGCAGCGGAGATTGGAGAATCAGAGGGGCAGGATCTGAGCAGGGAACGCGCCAGGGTGCTTGCAGCCGGCTCCCGGGAAGGGGGAAAAAAAAAAAGTGCGCGCTTTCTTCAGCGGTCTTAAAGAGACAGGAGCCCAGCGGAGGAGCCGGATCGCCCCAGCACACTCAGCCCAGCAGGCTGGGAGTCCTGGGGAGTTTCAGACGCCTTAGCTTGCGACTGAGGAAGCGTAGCCATACTTAACACTTCTCACTGAGATCAACAGCCTCCTATTCGTTCCTGCCCCTGCCAGAGCGATAAAGGGCCCTGTGGAGCGGCACAGTCACAGCTGTGGAATAGTGGGGCAATAGCGCCACCTAGAGCATTCCCACAGAATCTACGTCCGGTGGGCATTTTTTTTGTTTTTTTTTTTTTGTTTTGTTTTTTTTGTTTTGCTTTTTGTTTTTTCTTTTCTTTCTTTTTTTCTTTTTTTCTTTCTTTCTTTTTTTTCTTTTTTATCTTTTTTTTTCTCTTTTTTTTTTCTTCTCTTTTTAAAGTCTTAAAGAGCCCAGCTGACATACGTGGCAACTATCAGTGACCAAATTATACAGCCATGAAAAGACAGAGGAATATGGTTCAGACCAAAATCAACCAGACAACCCCAGAGAGGGAGTCTGAAGGGATGGAAATGCACAGCCTCCCTGAAAAAGAATTTAGAATAAAAGTCATAACCATGCTGATGGACCTACAGAGAAATGTGCAAGAGCTGAGGGAGGAAGTGAGGGAACTGAGGAAAGACAATACAGAAATCAGACAAGCGATCGACGGGCTGAACAGCAGAATGGATGAGATGCGAGGGACTGTTAATGGAATAGAAAACAGAGAACAGGAGTACAGAGCAGCTGAGGCAGAGAGAGATAAAAGGATTTCTAGGAATGAAAGAATATTAAGAGAACTGTGTGACCAATCCAAACGGGACAATATTCGCATTATAGGAGTACCAGAGGAAGAAGAGAGAGAAAAAGGGATAGAAAGTGTCTTTGAAGAAATA
>JAVSCE010010311.1:0-55047 GCA_032199065.1 Smutsia gigantea
CCACGAATCTAAAGCCAGCTGTGGCAATAAGTACATATCTATCAATAATCACCCTAAATATAAATGGACTGAATGCACCGATCAAAAGACACAAAGTAACAGAATGGATAAAAAAGCAAGACCCATCTATATGCTGCCTACAAGAAACTCACCTCAAATCCAAAGATATGCACAGACTAAAAGTGAAGGGATGAAAAAAGATATTTCATGCAAACAACAAAGAGAAAAAAGCAGGTGTTGCAGTACTTGTATCAGACAAAATAGACTTCAAAACGAAGAGAGTAGCAAGAGATAAAGAAGGACATTACATAATGATAAAGGGGTCAGTCCAACAAGAAGATATAACCATTATAAATATATATGCACCCAACACAGGAGTGCCAGCATATGTGAAACAAATACTAACAGAATTAAAGGAGGAAACAGACAGCAATGCATTCATTTTAGGAGACTTCAACACACCACTCACTCCAAAGGACAGATCAACCAGACAGAAAATAAGTAAAGACACAGAGGCACTGAACAACACACTAGAACAGATGGACCTAACACAGACCTACAGAACTCTGCACCCAAAAGCAGCAGGATACACATTCTTCTCAAGTGCACATGGAACATTTTCCAGAATAGACCACATACTAGGCCACAAAAAGAAACTCAGTAAATTCAAAAACATTGAAATCCTACCAACCAACTTCTCAGATCACAAAGGTATGAAACTAGAAATAAATTTTAGAAAGAAATCAAAAAGGCTCACAAATACATGGAGACTTAACAACACTCTCCTAATTAATCAATGGGTTAACGGCCAAATCAAAACAGAAATCAAAGAATATATGGAGACTAATGACAACAACAACACAAAGCCACAGCTTCTGTGGGACGCAGCAAAGACTGTTCTAAGAGGAAACTTTATTGCAATCCAGGCCTATTTAAAGAAGGAAGAACATTTCCAAATGAATAGTCTAAAGACACAATTACTGAAATTGGAAAAAGAAGAACAAATGAGGCCCAAAGTCACCAGAAGGCGGAACATTATAAAGATCAGAGAAGAAATAAATAAAATGGAGAGGAATAAAACAATAGAAAAAAATCAATAAAACCAAGAGCTCGTCTTTGAAAAAATAAACAAAATAGATAAACCCCTAGCCAGACTTATTAAGAGAAAAAGAGAATCTGCACACATAAAAAGCATAAGAAATGAGAAAGGAAAAATCACAATGGACCCCACAGAAATACAAAGAATTATGAGAGAATATTATGAAAATCTATAGGCTAACAAGCGGGGAAACCTAGAAGAAATGGACAACTTCTTAGAAAAATACAACCTTCCAAGACTGACCAAACAACAAACAGAAAAACTAAACAGACGAATCACCAGCAATGAAATTGAAGCAGTAATCAAAAAACTACCCAAGAACAAAACCCCCGGACCAGATGGATTCACCTCTGAATTCTACCAGACATATAGAGAAGAAATAAAACCCATTCTCCTTAAAGTTTTCCAAAAAATAGAAGAGGAGGGAATACTTCCTAACTCATTCTATGAAGCCAGCATCACTCTAATACCAAAACCTGGCAAAGACCTCACCAAAAAAGAAAATTACAGACCAATATCCCTGATGAACGTAGATGCAAAAATACTCAACAAAATATTAGAAAACCGAATTCAAAAATACATCAAGAGGATCATACACCATGATCAAGTGGGATTCATCCCAGGAAAGCAAGGATGGTACAACATTCAAAAATCCATCAACATCATCCACCACATCAACAAAAAGAAGAACAAAAACCACATGATCATCTCCATAGATGCCGAAAAAGCATTAGACAAAATTCAGCATCCATTCACGATTAAAACTCTCAACAAAATGAATATAGAGGGCAAGTACCTCAACGTCATAAAGGCCATATATGACAAACCCACAGCTAACCTCATACTTAACAGCGAGAAGCTGAAAGCTTTTCATCTAAGATCGGGAACAAAAAAGGGATGCCCACTCTCTCCACTGTTATTCAACATAGTACTGGAGGTCCTAGCCATGGCAATCAGACAAAACAAAGACATACAAGGCATCTAGATTGGTAAAGAAGAAGTCAAGTTGTCACTATTTGCAGATGACATGATACTGTACATAAAAAACCCTTAAGACTGCACTCCAAAACTACTAGAACTAATATCTGAATTCAGCAAAGCTGCAGGATACAAAATTAACGCACAGAAATCTGTTGCGTTCCTATACACTAACAATGAACTAACAGAAAGAGAAATCAGAAAAACAATTCCATTCACAATTGCATCAAAAACAATAAAATACCTAGGAATAAACCTAATGAAGGAAGTGAAAGACCTGTACTCTGAAAACTACAAGACACTCCTAAGAGAAATTAAATAGGACACTAACAAATGGAAATGTATCCCACGCTCTTGGCTAGGAAGAATAAATATTGTTAAAATGGCTATACTACGTAAAGCAATCTACAGATTCAACACAATCTCTATCGAACTACCAAAAGCTTTCTTCAATGAAGTGGAACAAATAATTCTAAAATTCATGGAACCACAAAAGACCTGAATAGCCAAAGCAATCCTGAGAAGGAGGAATAAAAGAGGGGAAATTATGCTCCCTGATTTCAAGCTCTACTACAAAGCCACAGTAATCAAGACAATTTGGTATTGGCACAAAAACAGACCCACAGACCAGTGGAACAGAATAGAAAATCCAAACATTAACCCAAACATATACAGTCAATTAATATTTGATAAAAGTGCCTTGGATATACAATGGGGAGATGACAGCCTCTTCAGCAGCTGGTGTTGGAAAAACTGGACAGCTACATGTAAGAGAATGAAACTGGACTACTGTCTAGCCCCATACACAAAGGTAAACTCAAGGTGGATCAAAGACCTGAATGTAAGTCATGAAACCATAAAACTCTTAGAAAAAAACATAGGCAAAAATTTCTTAGACATAAACATGAGCGACTTCTTTATGAACATATCTCCCCAAGCAAGGGAAACAAAAGCAAAAATGAACAAGTGGGACTATATCAAGCTGAAAAGCTTCTGTACAGCAAAGGACACCATCAGTAGAACAAAAGACATCCTACAGTATGGGAGAATATATTCATAAATGACATATCCGATAAGGGGTTGACATCCAAAATATATAAAGAACTCACGCACCTCAACAAACATAAAGTAAATAATCCAATTAAGAAATGGGCAGAGGACATGAATAGACACTTCTCCAAAGAAAAAACTCAGATGGCCAACAGGCACATGAAAAGATGCTCCACATCGCTAATCATCAGAGAAATGCAGATTAAAACCACAATGAGATATCACCTCACACCAGTGAGGATGGCCAACATCCAAAACACAAACAACAACAAATGTTGGCGAGATGTGGAGAAAAGGGAACCCTCCTACACTGCTGGTGGGACTGCAAATTAGTTCAACCATTGTGGAAAGCAGTATGGAGGTTCCTCAAAAAACTCAAAATAGAAATACCATTTGACCCAGAAATTCCACTCCTAGGAATTTACCCTAAGAATGCAGCAGCCCAGTTTGAAAAAGGCATATGCACCCCTATGTTTATCACAGCACTATTTACAATAGCCAAGAAATGGAAGCAACCTAAGTGTCCATCAGTAGATGAATGGATAAAGAAGATGTGGTACATATACACAATGGAATATTATTCAGCCATAAGAAGAAAACAAATCCTACCATTTGCAACAACATGGATGGAGCTTGAGGGTATTATGCTCAGTGAAATAAGCCAAGCCGAAAAAGACAAGTATCAAATGATTTCACTCATATGTGGAGTATAAGAACAAAGAAAAAAACTGAAGGAACAAAACAGCAGCAGACTCACAGAACCCAAGAATGGACTAATAGTTACCAAAGGGAAAGGGACTGGGGAGGATGGGTGGGAAGGGAGGGACAACGGGGAACAAGGGGCATTACGATTAGCAGATGTAATGTTGGGGGGGGCACTGGGAGGGCTGTACAACTTAGTTACTCTATAGCATCTCACTACGCTGATGGACAGTGACTGTAATGGGGTTGGTGGGGGGGGACCTGATGAAGGGGTAGTTTAATCACCATAATATTGCACATGTAATTATAGATTAATGATACCAAAATAAACTATTAAAAAAAAAAGACTTTAAGCCAGGAATTGAAAGTTGGGCATGTATCCATGTACACACAAGGTATATACCAACACAGCACATTAGCCTACAGTTGATGCAGAGATAGAAGAGAATGAGGCATGGAAAGCATTAATGCAGGAAATAAAAAAGGAATCTATGGACAGAGGCAGTGATATCTACCCAGGAGGCAAGGAACCTTCTGTGAGCAACGAAAGGGACTCAGTGAATGAGGAGAAAAGGTGTGAGGATGGCTTACTGTGCTGCTGTTCCTGACGATGGATTTAATCCTCAGTGGCAGTGTTAGGGTGGGGTTAAGATGAAAGAAATAAACAAACAAAAAATGAATAACTTCAGCCTCTAAAAGAACTCCTTCAAGACATAGAAATAAAGAAATAACAATAGTCACCTCTGTTCCATTGGCATGTGTGGACATTCCTGGACTTTCAAGAACTTATTCGGCAGGCAGTCCTTACAACTCTGCTAGTCAGTTAGCAACTAAGCTCAATCTATGAAGTTTTGAGCTTTCTCTGGCCCCTCAAAGATGCTATCATCTAAGGAGTTTGAAATATGTGGTAATAAAAAGAGCCAGGAAACTCACCTGGCTGGAGTTTAGATGCTGGCTCCTGCTTTTAGATCCTACTTTTGCTCTGTGATCTCAGGCACTTCCTTGAGACTCAGGATTTGAACATAGTGATGATACATACATCTCTGGGGATTGTAACTACTAAGACCTTAACGGCTGTCAGGTGGTTGATAAAGTATCTTCTCGCACAAAGTAGATATTCCATATGTAGTAGCAACAAAATTATCTTCACCACCATTATCATTATCTATCTATCAGTAGCTTTTGACCTTGGCTATATTTCAGAACTACATGGAGGAGAGAGGGGCTACATAATACCAATGACCTGGCACCTCCCAGACTCTGGGTGAAAATCTGTAGACACAGAACCCAGGCATGTTTGATTTTCAAGACTCCCAGGTGACTCTAACATTCAGTCTGGGTTGAAAGCTACAGTTTCATCTTGAATCAACTCCTTCCCTTGTTCTACAGCAGCTCTTACTCCCTCTGGAATGACATGCCTTTGAAACTGGCAGGGGCACAACTCTGTACTCAAAAGTGGATTTAACATAAAGTTTCTGAAACTTCAGCTTCTGGCCTCCTGAGTTCCACAAGCCCCTTCCAAGGCCCTGGGGCTAATTCTGTATTCATCATTTTTGTATTATTTTCACTACATACTGTTTTGGATTAGTGCCAGTCTCCATGAAACCCAAGACCCTAAACCTTTGTTCAACTTGCCTTGAAATAAACAGCCAGCAGAGAACCCTAAGTGATCAGCTTGGACCTGGACTGACTCTGCTGTTCAACTCCAGCACTGACTGCACTATTTATTGGCTCTCCCTGAATATCTGAAGAGTTGATGTTACCTTGGATTCCTATTAACTCTCACTGAGTCTTTCTCTCTTAAAATTCCCTCTTCTGGTCCTTTTTTTTTGTTTTAATTTTTAGCTTGCCAAACAGCTGTCCCAGCTGGAAAAGTATGTCGACCACCAGCTGAAAGCTAACCTGGCTACCCCAAATTTGCACATTATACACCCCAATGGTAGCCTGGGAAAACTGGGAGGAGGACGTTTGTAGCAAACTAATTACAACTTCCGGGTCTTTTCTCCAGGAATCAGAGCAAAAATTAACATTTCCTAAAAACAATGTTACTCAAGATCTCAATATCTTATTTTCTTATCTCCCTAAAAAAAATTAATAACCATACTTCTTTATTTTATAAGCAATTTTCTTTAGTTATCTACCCAAATCAGAAATAATCCTATTTCTCTCAATCTTCTGCTCCTCAGAAAGCTTAATTATCCTGTTGTCCATTAATATTTCCAAAAGACATTTCTACCTCAAATTTATTACATGAACTATCTGCTTTATTCATGAATGCTATTTTGAAAAAGGCACTGTTCTTCTATTCTTTTAGAATTTGGAGCTTATCTCTATATAAAATAGTATATTTTTCAGTATGATCCTCCTAGAAGAAAAAAAAACCTCATCACCAAAATTATTCTGTTATTTCAAAGGCTGACAGTTCAATTCTCTGTAGAGAGATGTAGGGTCAAGCTGCACGAGCAAAAGTAGCAGATGTCAACCAGCATAATTTGGTGAAGACGGAGGGGGAAGGAGCAGCAAATCGTCCCGCCAGCTTTCACAGGGATAAACATGGCTGCTGATGCTTTGAACTGACTTTTCTTCAGGAAGACAAATATCCATTGGATGTGGGTATCATTTTACATTAGAAACAACAATTAATAAGCAAAATATAGGGAATCTAGGGAAGGGGACCCCAAGTCAGGAAGACTGAATAGCGACAGAAAGATTAGAAAAGGTACAGAAGCAGGCCTTAGGTACCCTGCTAAAGACAGTTCTAGGAAAGCAAGGGAACAGATCACATTAGATGGTGGTTTGGCACAGTGTGACTGTAAATATTTTCACACCTTTTCCTCTTTGGAACAGAAACACACTTGGAGGAGTTGTTAAGAAACAGGCAGTAATTTCAAAAGTACAAAGCTTTAAAAAATAGATTACTTTAGGTAATTCCCAAAATGTCACTTTAAGCAGATGTCTGGTTTTTCACTAAGTCATCATCCCGGGTTTAACCTATTGACATCATAGTAATCCAGACAGTAAATATTCCTGTTATTTCACTAAGAAGCTTTATCATTTAGCAGCAGGGAAATCAGAGCTAAACCTTAAAATTATACAATGAAAAGATTTACCAATTCAAATTAATTTATCATCTCTTCCACCTTTTTTTCCAGTTATATCTTTTTGAAACATTATTCATTTCATGTTTTTAATATTTTTTGTTTCACTTGCTATCTCCTTTGACCTTCCCTGAGTTAATAGTGTTGCTTTTTCTTTGACTTAAAAGGTTTTCAATATCTGGGGAGCCACTAAATGTCACAGATAGTATTTGATCAAACCTAACAAGAATGTGGCTGCATCTTTAGGAAATGTCATTCTGAGTTTTGCTGAGTCTCGCTGAAATTTGCTGAGTTACTTAATTTGCAAACAAATGTTTTCATCTACTTTGAAAGGCCTAATTGACAGAGCAGCAGCATTGGCCCAGTGGAAATGGGACTATTTTTCCAAAATTTCCTTTTGTAGCTCTTTGCTCTTTATCACCAGGTGACAAAATTATGCACTTACATGGGGAAGTAGTTTAAACACGGTACCAGCTGTGGCATATGACTGCCTTGGGCGGTTAGAAATGTTTCCACTGACACCTCTGAGAAAGAAAATCATCACTCAATCTAAACATAAAAGCTACATAGAGACAAAAATCAATCATTCTAAAAGAGAAAAGAAAAATACCATGTATCATAAATATATACTATATGGCAGCTATACATTAATAACAGGTACATATTTATTTCTTAGACTTAAAAATTATGTCTCCAAGAGCATGCATATGTGTACATATAATGAGTATAAGCAATAACCAATAACAAACATCCTAATACCCAGGCATAAAATAATTATTAAATAAAAAAATAGAATTTCACATTTTAAACCTTTTTGCAGATGAGAATAACAAACTCAGAGACATAAATTTTGGTGCTTAAATGCACATGATTACAGCACACTGTGTGTGAGTCTGCATTTTAATAAGATCACTGAAGACTCAGAAATGTTTTACAAATTGGCTCCAGTCCACAAATCTTTAAAATTGATGGTCACATTCACTTTACTCTATGTACTCAGGTACCGTTTCAACTTTTTAGGTGTTTGCCTCTGTTTTTCTCCAGAGGATACAGATTTCTACAAAGTTACACTGGCTTAAAACTAAACTTCCATTAATATCACCTTGTAAATCAAAACTCAGCCCTCAAAAACCATTTCAAAACTTAGATAAAAAGTACTAAGTCATTCTAAATCTGTACTTCCTCAGTATCTAATATCAATGACAATGCAACCACCATTTTCATTTTGCAGTGGATAAAGTGATCTTTTAAATCCTCAAGTTATTTTCTTTAATTTCAGAGTGTAAAAATGCAAATAATCAGAACCACTAACTGCTCATCATCTTGAGAAAAGCCATCACACTGCTTAGTAAAAAGTCATCCTTGGAAGAACAGTAACAAAGGGGAAGGGAAATACATGCCTGCATACATACACACATATTTGTATGTGGTAGAAATTTTTGGCAGGTAACATCTTCTCTTCATGACAAAAGCCAAGTTTGGTTTTCTGCCTTTCAGTTATTAAATAAACAAGCAATAACAATAAAAACAGAACAGATGATTATTTCTAGCCAGTTTACCTTCCTTCCAACTTCTTAGCATTACCCAGAGAGGTACAACACCCTTGCCTGAGAAATGGTAACACCAGAGCAATCCGTTCTCATGATAGTAGACAATGTTTGAGAACAGGAATTTTGGCAACCGTGGTAAAATCTGCTCTCAAAAGCACTTCTATGGGCAGGTTGAGTGCCCCTTGTGAAAGATGGGCACTCAACCCCTTTATAAACCACCTTACATGGGCTCTGAAAGGGGTGTTCACTCCTTATTTATGGAGAGGAGAAAGACAAATTGAAAACCCTCTTCCCTAAAGAAGAAATATTTTCTTGATTTCAACTAATAGTGAAAATATTTTCACTCAATTTAGAAACTTCTCTTAAAAGAAAGTCCTACTAAACGTAAGTGGACATGTCACCATATTCAACAATTACAAATAGTCACTTCTATTTTCAACATAATCAAAAAAAATTCAACAATTAGAAATTTTCAAAATTTTCAACAATTTAGAAATACTTCTGCTGAGGGGCGATGGAAATGCATCAGTCATACAGAAGGGAACTACACCACCGTGGTTAGCACTGCTTACTTTTTACCATCAGCATAAGGCACTTTTGCAAGTTGCTGTAATTCTGTATTTCCTTATCTGTTAGATATAGTTAGTTGGTGGTACCCTGAGAATGTTTCCCTTCAACCTTCCCTCCAGAAGATGTCCAAGATACATAGTTTTGGTAGTCCTCTGATCTACATTGCCAACACGGCTGCCCCTTCAATCAACCCCACCCCTCTCAGTGCCTCAGAGTTCACAAGGATAAAATAGAAGCAACAGAGCAGGGACATTTCACCTTCTCATCCCTAAACCTGACAGTCTCCCTACATCTGTACCCACATTCTTTGTGTTCTTTCTGGACTGACTTCCATGACTTCCAAGACACTTGCAGTCTACTTGTCCAGCTCCATCCCAGGTGTCTGCCTTGCCACTCACTGTGCTTCAGCACATGCAGGTCTTCTTCCTGCCTCTTGGATATTCTGCCAAGCTTGTTCCTACACTGGGCTTTTCTCTTTCCTTTGCCCTGAAAGATCTCTGTATCTCATCTAATGGCTCCTCCCTACTGTTCAGTCCTCCCCTAACCTGTCACCTCCTCAGAGAGCCCTCTGTGACTGCCTCAATCAATGTTGCATTCTCTGTGCACCTTGCTCTCACCACCACATTGCCTTTTTATTTTTCTATATTGATCACACAATCTTAAATGATCCTATTTAGCTACTGATTAGTTTATTGTCTTTTTCCTTTGACAAAACTGTAAGCTTCAGCAGAAGCTCAGGGACCTTCTATGATGCTCAGAACCGTGTTCTCCAGCACTTTAGGGCAGTCTCTGACACACTGTGTGTATAATTTTTAAAAACTTTAATAAGTGATTGAATGAATAGGGAGGTTTTTCACGATGGATGTCCAAAGTGATATACTCTGTGCCAAGACATCCATACAGAGAGTATCTGGAACCACCTGGGATTTTGTTGTTGTTCCTATCTTACACAGATGCTGAGGAATACAATGAAACCTCAGAGGATAAACATTTCTGAACTGATACAAAATCTACATTGTCATTTTGTTTTTCTTGTAGTTCCCAATAATGACATTGCTGTTTTTTAAAAAAAATGCTTTAATGATGGGAAGAGAGCCATTAGAGCTGTAAAATGTTCCAATGTAAGTGTGGTTTTGAATGTTTTGATTTATAGTAACTGAATCAAAATACATTTTTACAATGGGCTTAGGAAACCTGTCCCCTCCCCAGCATTTCCCATCTTAGTAAACTGAACTACCATTCCCTTAGCTGCTCAAACCAGAAATGTGGAAAATATTTTTATGCCTTCCTTCTCACCCACTCCACTGCCTCTCAATCCATCATCAAGTTCAGTTCTATTGATTCTACATTCAAATATACTTTGAAAATTCATGATTTTCTTCATATTTATTATTACCATCATATCTAAGCCACAATTTCACTTTCCTTGAACATTTCAATGTTCTGACCCTTATTCATATTCCTACCAATCCCATTCTTTATAGGTAATAACAGTAATCTCACTGACACTCAGTTACTTCAATAATTCAAGCTTTTTGTCAATTCAGAGCCTTTGCTTATGATGTTATATCTGCCTGGAAAGCCCTTTCCCTCAATTTTCATTTGGCTGCGGCTTTCTCATTCTTTAGGTATTATAGTTATAGAAGATGCTCTTATGTGCTGCCTAGATTCCTCGTTAGATCTGAGGTGCTTGTCCTCATGCTGCTGGGAATGTCAGTGGTAGAGGGCTTTTAGCTGAGCTCCTAACTAGGCAACTGCGTGTGGGTTGGGGAAGGATGTACAAAGGCCAAACCAGGTCCCCTTGTTTCAAGACAGACAACTCTGAAGGACCCTCTCAGCTCCAGAGCATTCCACAGGATTAGCTAAGCCTGTGTTGCAACTGCACTAGAGTTCAACTTCTCTCAAATTCTGCTTCTCTCATCCCGTATCCCCATCCTCAAAAGTACACCCCAATCAAGCTCTCAATCTCAAATCCCAGTTTGTTCCCTGGTAACCCAATGTATGACAAAACCCATTCAAAAAGATCTTCTCTAATACCTCTAGCTGAAGTGAAATACCCCTCACCCCAACTACATCAACACACACCATTATTTCTCTCACGGTATTCTGTTATTTTCCTTCATAAACCCTAATCCCAACTCGCAATCCTACAGAACTGGAAGTCCCCAAAAACATCAAAACTGAAAGGGCAAGAAACATCTCTACTTCAGCACTTGGTATATGTGGTTATTGAGTTTAAAATAACACCCTTTTGTCATGGTAGATATCAAACATTAATAAATACCCTGTGTTGAACTGGTCTCAGATCTCTAGGTTAGTCAAAGACACCAAGGGATCATTACTACTTTTCAGCAGAGGGTCATAATAGCTGTCACAATTCGAACCCAAATAGAACACTCACCAAGTCCAGCTTCACTGTTGCAAAATAATCAACTTAACGAAGATATTTCCTATTTTCATAAATTGAGCCAATATTTAAGATAATTAAAGACTTAAAGGTATGTATGAAAGTATCTCCCAATAAAAGAACATACTTAATATTTTTTAATTCCATTTTTTATAAAGCTCAAGGTACCAAAACACTGATGAATTTTGCTTCTTACACTTCAGAATATAAACCATACAGTCCTACAAAGAGGGTAAAATAGTTCCATTTCTGTTTCTTAAAGATAGAAATAAAAATACAAAGAATCCCCAACTCATGAGAGAAGTGAAGTAAAAACACTTAGTAAATATCCTTTCAGACACTCAAGTAATATTCTTGCTGAGCAAAGTGGTTTTATTCCTGACCTTGATCCAAGCCTTAAATCTAGCCCAAAGCTATTGTTGAATCACATTTCAAAAGTTTTCCAAGGTAATGATTATGAAAAGTCCAATTTAGGAGTCATCTTCAAGAACAATATCATACTAGGATAATAACTTGATTTTCCTCTTCTTTAGAGAATTCTGCAGAATAAAGGTCATTTGTTCCACTTTTTATAATTATCATATAATCACTGGAACTATGAATAGCATCCTCTATTAAAGTGTCTCAATTGCCTTAATCTCAGTAAGTTTAATCAATCAAAACTTTTAGGCCTTGACCCTGAACTTGAAATATGCTTCCAATATTTGTAAGTGAATACATGTGTGCGTGCGTGCGTGCGTGCGTGTGTGTGTGTGTGGTCTTAGTTGATTTTCTCTAAGTCACACATATCCTGGAAAAGAAAATGGGAGATCAGAGATTTTCGCTTGTGGTAACTTCTAAGTAATGACAATTTAAGCCCCCAGAAAACAAACTCTTAAAAAAATTAGAAAACACCGGCTCTTGAATAGATATAAGCTGTTCTCAAATTTAAAAAGAGTGAAATTCAAAATATGAGAATGAAAAAGGACTAACATCACTTCTTGCTTAAGAAAACCCACCAGAAAGCAACCGTTGGTTTCCATTTTTTTCTTTAGAAACAATATAGTTCAAAGAACCCTAGAAAAATTAATGCTCTCAATTTGGCCAATATGCCCAGTTAGACATAAAGATAACTATTTAACAATCAGTTTTCACAAAATACTGCTAATCATTTGCTCACAAAAAAAGATTATTAAATATCTTCATGATATTCCAGAAAAATAGTTAAATGAAACTCTAGAGTAATGATTTCATTTAACACTATGTTAATTTCTAATATTTTACTGCTGAAAAGTATATTAATATTTATAATGCTTATATATATATATATATATAAGCATTACCACACAATGCAAAAACACAACAAGTAAAACATGTGTCCCTTATCCTCAAGAAGTATGGCCAATAAATCACTGCATGAAAAACGCTTCATGGTTGTAGGCTAGAAACACACTGATTCACTCCAGTGCATTTTAGATCTAGTGGTTCATGCTTTTTATGGATAACATAAGTATTGTAGTATCTACAAAGAAATAGATCTGGAAGAATATGCTACAATGTTTATAGTGATTATTACCACAGATTTGAACTTTCTACTCTATCTCCAAAGAATTTATATATTTTTTGCAATAAGCATTACTTGGCAAGAAAAAAAATTATGAAAAGGATAACCAAAACTGTTCAGATGATCTCTGGGTAAATAATCTGGAGGAAATTTGTTTGTATTCGGTGTAAAGTGAAAATCACTCTTCAGGTTTTTTTTTCTTTTTCTTTCATAAATAGAGCATATGCGTTATTTCCCAGTGTCTGAGTTAAGGTTTCATTAAGATCTTATTTTCAACAAGGATACATTCATCTGAAGGAGAACTACCAGCTAAAAGGAAAATCTTTAAATCACAAAATAACATTGCCAAAGTCAAAGAGCATATGTGATGTATGTGCTGCTCTATAGCCAAGCTGATACCGATCCAAACTGTTTTTGGTCATAGCCACATCACAGCAGAAAAATTTGAGATGTAAAGATGTTCTCTAGTTTTCTGTTCCTTCTGATATAAAACCAGAAGTGCCCAGCCCACCTTGTCTCACAGACAAGACATAGCAACAAATCCAGTTACAAAATTGGTGTGACTATTACCAATTTTGATATGACTTCAGGAGTGACTTATTACCACCTGAAGAAGAGTCAAGTGCTTTGTAAAAAGAGTATACTATTGAGTTCAAATCTCAGAAAGATAAGCATTCCCTTAAAGGCATAATTTGTTTGACTAAGACCATAATTAGTCACAACTTCTTAGGGACATATATTTTGCATGATGCAAAGTATACTTATATATTGCTTTTATATTGAAAATTGGAAGCTATATTTATATTGTTTTCCTTTGATATTAGCTGTTATAAAGGAAATCACAATAAAAGCCTCCATCACTAGCAGTGGCTTTTTCATGTTGGAGAAGATAGAAAACACATGAAATTTTCATTCATTTATTCACCCACTCATTTAACAAATATTAATTGAGCACACTATATACTCTAGGTATTACAATGGATAATAGGCAGATAAAAACTGCCAGGATCTCATATGTACAAATGTAAGTCAAACTTTATAGAAGGGCTGTCTTCAAGAATGAATGACAATTCAGCAAGTAGGAAAAGGGGCCATCGCAGCAGAAGTTCATCACTACCAAAGGCAAGGAGTCATGAAACGATTGTTCACAGAAACTGTAATTTTATAGCTCAAAAATGGTAGAATATCTTCAATTTTAAAAGACTCATCTCCCTAGCTAAGAATGACTCAAGTGGAGTGTGCACACAAGAGGAAAGGGAGAAGAAGGAGCTGGAGACACAGGTAGTAATTGCTACATTGAGCTATGTTTGGCATGCTCAGGAAGTTGAATTTAACCCTATCAGTGCTTGTCAGACTTTGTGTGCACAATTACTGGGTGATGTTGCTAAAATACAGATTCTGACAGTAGGTGTGTGGTGCCACCCGAGAGTCTGCATGCCTAACAAGCTCCCCAGGGATGCCCATGCTGCGGGTCCTAGGCTCCAAGTGGCAAGGCTCTAGGCCATAGATCTCAAAATTTCTTGGGTATAAGAATCACCTGGGAAACCTGTTGAAATGCAAATTTGTAGGCATTTAACTGATTCCATAGTTCAAGAACTATGTCATTTTTGTGAGTACTTGCTTGGAGTGGTATTGAAGGAGGTGATCGTTCATTGAGGGACAAACCAAAAGTGGAGAAGAGGAAGGTGATCATTCTCACATTGTAAAAAGCCAAAGGGATGTCAAGATGAAAGAAGGGTGAGGAGTACTGATTGTTTATTTAAAAAGAAAAATAAAAAGACCACATGAACTGTACAGAGGGACCTTCAATTAGAAAAAATATGTTCAAAATGATAGTAAGAGACCAACATTTCTGAACTGTATCAGTAAATTCTGACAGCTTTTAGCGCAGATGATTTCATGATTCCCTCCTATGGCTGAATTTTTGCCCATGAAGAGAATGTACCAAATTATACTTCAAGACTGGACTAGTAATCTATTCCAGGGACTCTGCTATTAATTATAGCTCATAGTTCTTGGAAAGAAAATATGACATAAGTGTAAATATTACGAGTATGTAGATATTTCTGTAGTCTGCATTTAGTGCTGTTGAATGTGCTCTCACCAAAGATGAATGTTCCTTAGAGTCACATAAAATATCTCTATATTATGTGTACTGTACACTCAGTTTAGATTGCATAAATAGGTTTAGGTTGCTCAATGGGTATTATAAATGCGCTGAATGAGAAAACCTTGTTATGTTTTCTCACTTTGGTGAACAGTCATAACATGAAAACAATACCATTGTGCTGCTACAGACTGAACCTAAACGTCTTCCCTTGCAAAGTTCCAGAACATTATCATACCCAGGAAAGACCTAAAGCCAGGCAGGTGTGGAAGAACACCTTTTACCAGGCTGGGTTGAATCAAGTTGGACAAAGAATTGACGAGGTCTCTTAATTGTGGTGGTAGATACCAAGTGGTAGTGTCAGGTAAGCTTGATAAACTAGTCTTTACAGTGTCCTGATATTTTTTAAAATATGGATATAAAATTAGAGAGTTGAATTGATCATCTTTCCAAATCCTAGATTTTATCCAATGGCCTTATTGATTTGGGGCTCGGAAGGAAATTTACTAGCATAAGGGAATTTTGCCATTTATTATTAAAAAAAAATTATCCAGCAAGGTACTTTTATCACCACAGACATTTTTAAAAAATGAATACAAGTTTTATAATCAGGGTTAAGAATCACAGGCTGGTTACTCTTAAAAGCCTAGCTTATGAATTTAAAGGCAACGGGGAACAAACCATACCTCCAGCTCTTTCCTTGATTTTTCAGGATATTGCAGTTCTGCTTAAATTGAATGTAAAGAGTCTATAACCTGTGCAGAAGACTGTATTCCCAAAGATGGCCGCAACAATATTTTACAGCCCATATGATCCTCTCAAACATGATCTTGACACTCCAACAAGAAAGGAAGTCTAATTCCTATCCTTTTGGATCTGGGTTGGCCTTAGAGACTCATGGGAAAAACAAAACATGCCAGAAGCAGTGCTCTGAGATTTCTGAGGCCAGGTCATGGGCGGCCTTCCTGCTCCTACCCGGGCTCCCTGACATTCACGCTTCCTCCCTCTCCAAGCCCAGCTGCAAGGCACTGAAAGGCCAGACCCTACAGAGAGACTCATACAAGAGCTCTGGTTGACAACACCTTCCCACATTCCCCCTTAACACTCTGAGCTTCTGAAAAGCCATAATAATCAGGTTCTCACCTCCAAGTCAATTAAATCAGATTCTCTCAATGAAGGGCCCAAGCATCAGTGTTTATGAAATCATTTCCAGGGGATTGCAATCTCAATCAGGGATGAAAACCACTGACTTACAGCATGGTGCAACCCTCAAATGAAAAAAACTAACCTATGCTTCACAGCACACTTTTTCACAAATCAGTTTGTGGCAACCCTGCATCGAGCAAGTCTATCAGTGCCATTTTTCCAACAGCATTTCCTAACTTCATGCCTCTGTGTCCACATTTTGGTAACTCTCAAATTGTTATATTTGTTATGTTGATCTGTGATTACAACTCACTGAAAGCTCAGATGATGGTTAGCATTTTTTAGCAACAAAGTATTTTAATTAAATTTGCACATTTTTTAGATATAACTGCCCACTTCTGATTTAAATAAGTAGAAGATAGAGCTTAAGTAATATTCCTTGAGTAATGCAGTTTTGTTTGTTTTGCTTTTCTAGTTAATAAACCTATTATGTGTGGTATAGTAGTTATAAATACAACAGTAGGAATTCCAAGACACTTCTTCCACCAGATTGCTCATTGTGCATGATCTAGTGGGGACAAATATTTGTAAATAAATGTTTGACGCATTAAGTAAAAATACAGTAATTGAAGTAAGTAGTTCACAACAGATGTGGTCATCTTTCAGGGAAGGCTTCAAGGGCATGCATTCAAGTGCAGTTGCAAATGGTTATTTTAATGCTGTGTGGTCACCATCTCAAAATTCTTAACCATCATTAAGTTTGCATCTTGTGATGCAATGGGCCATTGGAATACGAACCCAAAACTTTGAACACCAACTCACACATATTCTCCGTCCCCTGGCCAGGTGTTCATGTTCCTCCCAGGCCAGCCCCTATACCCCACTATGGACTGCTGCTGCTCTGAGGTGGGACAAGGGGGCAACTGGGTTAGTCCCTGGTAGGGAGCCTGGGTGTGGCCACAGAAAGGCAGGTGAGCTGTGTGCCCGCATTCAAGGCAGGCTGTTAGTGCCACAATATACTCAGAGGTCTACCTGAAAGGAACCTGCTGCCTACCCCCCACTCTACTCTTGTCCACTCCCAATCCGGAAATGTGGTGCCAGAGGCTGCGATCCTTGGGGAGTTACCTGTCCACCCAGCTATGGGAAAGGAAACGGACTTCCTCACCAGGTGAGGCCTTGCCCTTTTTTTATTTTCCCCACTTAGTTCCACAAATGACATAGCTTGCCCTAGTTATCATTGTGTCTGAAGAAGTGACACATCAACTCTTGGTGGGAAACTCTGAAGCTCAAACCCAGGCAAGTCTACCTGCAGCATTTTGTTTGAGTGATGTGTGTGTGGTGTGTTAGGTGACAGCATAAAATCGGACTAATCACTCCATCACATTTCTCAACAGAGGTGACAAAACAAAACGGATGTGCGTTAACTGGATGACAGGCAAGTGAGGAGAAAGTACAAGTCACACTGTAGGAAGACAAATCAAGGAATACCTTCTCCTGTTTGGATAATCCCCAACTTTTTTCAAGTGGGAATTTGACCTTTATCTTTTTACAGGGCAAATAAAAAGAAATAATCTCCAGTCAAAGAACAGGTGGAAAGGCTGGGGTAATGGTCTTAAAAGGTCTAGAATAACCCACAAGTCATTAAAAAAAAAGATCCTTATGATTCAGAAGCTGTTATTAGAGTATTGGAATTTTGACATTTAATTTCTGGTTTTAAGAATATCCATCTTGGGACAAATGATCCAGTTACATGAAGAGTCTTCCCAAGATAAGCCTTTACCTTTATCAAAAGTGAATAAGAAATTTGATGTAACAACTAAAGCTGCTCTTGGATAAGAGAGAGTGTTAACTATTTGGAATTCTTTGTATGATTTACCACAAAATGAAACAGTATTATAGAACTCCAATTATCCCTGGAAACATTTCAAGAGTTTTTGTGACTTGAAAATACTCATTACATGACAGTTTCACGTACCAGGCCAGTGTTAAATCAAGGTTTTCAGCACACCAAAATATTTCATTAACATCATATCACAGAAGTCACAATTGGATGCTTTTTTTCCTGTTCTCTCAACAAGTTCCCACTTTTAAATGGTTGCCATTTGTGGTATTAATTTGGAAAGGAAAATAGAGCAGAAATAAAAGTTAAGAAACATAAGTTGCATGTTTCTCAGTATCACAGCCAATAAACTGTCTCTAAAACAGACTGGCAGACATTCTGAAGTGCTACTAAAACAGGAGGCAGGGGAACATGAGAAGCCATGCAAAGAATGCTGAAACACTTAGGAGAGGAGAAACCATTTATTGCCTTTCTCACTCTTTCCCTCTTCAATGTGAACAGCAAGTAAGGAAAGACAAATGCCTTCTGAGACACATTTCCTAATGTGTAATGGAAGACTATCAGTCCCTGAGCACAGAGATAGGTGCCCTTGTCTTTGACTAATGAGGCTATGAGTCCTTGGAGGATAAGCTGTGTGTTCAAGGACTGATCAGGACTGAGGAAGGCAGCACAGGTAAAGTTCAGAGAATATAAGATTCTAAAGACAAAGACATTCAAAGGTACTCTGCTTTCCTCCTATCAAATGTCAGAATCAGAAAAACAGAACTGGAAGAGCTTCTGAGGTTATCCTCTTCATCCAGGACCACTGAGGAAGCTTCCTTGAATCTGCATAATTGCTCCCCCTAAAACCTGGGGCTGGAATAATAAAGGTCTTTACAAATCCTTTATCAGTATCAACTCTTGCCGTGGAGAGAACGTTACAATGTGGAAAAGAGCCGACTATTTCTCATCAGCTAGAGCACTTCCACCTCATTCCCATTTGAAAACACAGAATGGGATCTACAGTCTGCTACACCACATATAACCGGATGGCTTTGGACAAGGTGCCATGTTTTCTGAAACTGAAACCACCAGTGAATTTAAGGTACTTTATGTGCCACTCATAAAAATAAAACAACTAATTGGGGTGAGGATTTAATAATATATGCAACTATTGGATCACTATGTGTATACTTGAAACCTATAATATTGTATGTCAACTATACTTCAATCTAAAAAATCTAAATAAATAAACAAAACTGCCAGTTACCTTCATAAAATACATTGATAGTAAGATTCAGCCAAGTTTCAGAGGTGCTAAAATGTAAAATATGTGTACTATGGTCTAAATGTGTTGCGCCCAAATCCTTATGTTGAAAACCTACTGCCCAATTGCATAATATTAGTAGGGGGGCCTTTGGGCGGTGATGAGGTCACGAGGGCCAAGCCCTCATGAATGGGATTCATACCCTCATACAATGGGGCCCAGAAAGCTCCATAGCCCCTTCCACCAAGTGAGGACACAGTGAAGTCAGCAGTCTGCACATTGGAAGAGGACCTTCACCAGAACCTGACCGCCAGCACTCTGATCTTGGACTTCCAGCCTCCAAAGCTGTGAGAAGTAAATGTCTGCTGTTTGTAAGCCACGTTGTCTGTGGTATTTTAGCCCAGTGGCTGAATGATCTAAAACAACATGCATCTCAAACCTGATGAATTATAATGCTTAATGCTTCTCAGCGACAGCTTCCTCACCTGTAGTATATGCTGAGAAGCTAATTTATATTACTGAGACTTAATGAGATGATAGGCTGCACAGCAGCTGGAATTTCATAACATTTCCATGAGATTTAACCATTGTTATTGTTATTATTTGTATTCAATCTACTGGGACCAAATGTCTTAAAGAATATATCCAATAGCTGAGGTGGGATCAATCCACACTGACCGCAGTAGACTAATAATCCCGTGAAAATTTCTTTTAAATCCAGTGAGCATGGCAGCATTCCAGAACTGCCAGAATGCAGGCCACAAAGGGAATCACTGGAACGCCTCTGACCACCACTTGGCTCTGCCACAGGACCCCTCTCAGGGGGGAGACCCGAGACGACCACAGCCCAAGGTAGTATGACTGCAGGTGATGATTAATATTGATCCTCTCTTTTCTGTCAGATAGAATTGTTCTCTGTGCTCATTACAAGAAACTCTTCTTTTCACTTGTATAGAGTGAAAAGGGAACATGGGGAGGGGTAGAAAATGCATGTACTTTTATAAAAGTTCTTAAAATTTCTGACTAGCCGTCAAATTAAATCAGTTAAGTGGATCTATGCTCCAGGTACAAAGGATTCAGTGTTACTTTCCTGTGAGTGAAACACCAGAAGCTCAATGCCTTTGAAATGAACTTGTAAGAACTGTGACTGGCGTCGGCTGTGAGGACAGAGCGACGGATACGGAAATAATGAAGAGGGAGGCCTGACGGCAGGGACACCAAGAAGAATAGTATGAGCACGTGCATGACTGAAGATCAGTATGTTCAGAAGACGATGGAATGGGTTTCAATGAGGGAAAAAAACTGATTCAGATAGCTCACAAGTGGGCAGGAAGGCCAAGAAGGACAGCCTGACACTTGATGTACTGACGTGCATGATATTGATGCCGGGGTTCTTGTTCACGAAGCCGAAGAATGAGCTTAGCAAACAGGCAAGGTAGGAAAGCAAGGTACAGGCTTTTATTTAGAGATAAAGTGGAAGGACAGAGCTCTCGGCTCACGCCAGGAGGGGACAAGAGAGCCCGGGGTGGTGCGTTGTCTAGGGGGTTTTATAGGCAAATGAGAATTTTCAGAGAACATGAAAAAAAGGCTTAGGGGTGTGGACTTCTACTACCTGGCCTGCCCTCAAGGTGGGCTGGGTTGTTCTCTGCTTGCTAGGGCTGTTTACAGTGAAGTCAGGGGTTATACTGAGATACCCTTCTTTATTTGTGAAACACTCAAGCATTCTAGGCCAAGTTGCTCCTGGCCTTTTTTTGACCTTTAACTGACCTCACTGAAGATGTCTATATTCTTATTCTGGTATCTTGATCCTAGAGAATTAGTGTGACCTTGACTTTGCATAATGCTTAACACAGTTTCAAAAGGGACTTCTTTGCCCATTGTTATATTGCTCTGACTGTAAATATCTCGCCCTGCTTTTTCCGGAGGCCCTCACCCTACTCTGACTACACCCATGGTCCCTGTCTCAATATGGTGGGAGAAAAAAGCAGGGCCTCCCCCTTATGTGTTGGCAGCTTTTCAGTACCAGGTAAATCAGGGTGTGGGTGTGAATGAATAAATGGTTTTTCTTTTCAGAACCAAAGACTTTACATGTTCAAAACTATTTTCAAACTCATGAGTACATTCTGCTAAAATTTGTTCTAACAAGATGGCACATCTGTCTAAGGCCTATAGCAGGAGTACAGTTATCAAGCCTTGGAAATAATGGTTAAGTTATCATCTCTTTTACAGTTTAAAAATCCAAAGATAATCTGTGTTACATCTGAACTCTGTCCACAGTAACATCGTCGTAGTAACAGTTTCTTCTTACTATTGAAAGTCTCTGGCCTTTTTGTCAAGAAGAGCTACATGCTGATTTCTTTACTCTGAGATCATTAGAAGGATAAGCATCCCTTGTTGCAGAAATCAGCTTGAAGACCTGCTTGGAAAGGCTTCTTGATCTGAAGCCTGAAAGAGCTAGCAACTACTAGAGCAGACTACTCAATTGCCCAATTCATTTTATGAGATGGCTGTATTTCCTCCCTTAAATTTATTATCACATTTCCTCTAACTGCTTTTTACATGCCTTAAAAAAACTTCTGCTTAAACACATTGCAAATCACCAGGAATTTCCTTTTTCCTTTCCTTCTATATTTTATTTAAAGGTAGACCCCTAAAATTTTGAGTTGCTTTCGAAAGTAACTGTTATTAATAGTTAAACAAATCAACAACTTTCCAAGGTAAATCTCTAAGTTATTTTAAATACTTCATAATTATAATAACAAATTAAACAACATTGTTTACAATCTTTAGGCATTTCCCCATGATGTCGCATGGATCAATTCTAAGTTTCTACTCTAAACATTTCAGGGAAGAACTGCTTCAGTTATATGAGCCTTTGTTTTCAATTCAAAAAGATGTTTCAATTGTGTAAGTCCACTCTTCAAAGTAGACAAGTATTGGTCTCATGGGAAAGTATGAACCATTCTTCCAACAAATACATATGGTCCCTGACTCCACAGAGCTTAAAGTCTACATACAGGCTGTTAAAGATAAGAACACTCACAACTTAAATACAACATAATGAATGCTGTGATAGGGGGCAGTCTTATAGGAAGGAACATATTGAACTGGCCCTTCATCTAGAGTAGTGATCTAAAGAAGGCTTCTCAGAAGAAGTACCCTTAAACTGGGGCTTGAGATCATCACTGGGTGAAGACTGTGAGGCTTCCAAAGCACCTCCTTGGTTTCCTGGCTTTCCAGATCAATCAGTGGACTCAGTCTCTCCATTCCCCTATGACCTGAAGAGGAGATATCCTCAAAATGTCAGCCAGTGTTCTAGATTTAACTTCTTGGTGTCTTACTCATGGCTCTTTTGGCTAAAAGTAACAGAATCGCTTCAAACTAGTTTAAGCAAAGGAGGTAATGTCTGGGAAAGATACGGGATACTTACAGAAATCCAAATGAAGAGTGAGAACTTGAGGAGGAGCTCAAAGCGGGAACAGGAAAGAGCAGGCGATGACCAGTATCTGCCTTTCTGCCCCCTCTCTCTGCCCCCTCTCCCTGCCTCTCTGCCCCCTCTTCCTGCGTCTCTGCCCCCTCTCCCTGCCCCTCCCTGTGTCTCTGCCCCCTCTCCCTGCCTCTCTGCCCCTCTCTGCCTCTCTGCCCCCTCTCTCTGCCTCGCTGCCCCCTCTCTCTGCCTCTCTGCCCTCTCTCTGCCTCTCTGCCCCTCTCTCTGCCTCTCTGCCCCCTCTCTCTGCCTCTCTGCCCCCTCCCTGCCCCTCTCCCTGCGTATCTTCCCCTCTCCCTGCGTCTCTGCCCCCTCTCCCTGCCTCTCTGCCCCCTCTCCCTACCTCTCTGCCCCCTCTCCCTGCCTCTCTGCCCCTCTCTCTGCCTCTCTTGCTTTCTCTCTCCACACTCCCCCATTTCTTGACCAATTCTCACTGCTGTGATGTATATGAACACAGTTAAATAACACATTCAGAACCTGAGTTTCTATGTTCTTATTTCATGACACCCACAGAAATAAATGACACATTTCTCAGGCTCAGTGACACTTTCTAGAAGAGACTGACCTAGCTTGAGCCAGGTGCCCACTGCCTCTCTCTCTGAACATATGCTGTAGCCAATAGGCAGAGATCACAGAGTAGAGAAGGGTTTCCTGGGCTCACCCTTAGGGTAGGATAAGCACATCTCCTGGAAGAAGGTGATCTGACAGACGCTTCAAAGTTGTCCATTACACCTACTTCCTAAGGAACATTGCTCCCCACTCTTCTACTGGCTTTCTTCTATCTTCTAACCACTTCAAAACAAAGAAACCTGGGAATTCATCTACTCACCTGTCTCACCAATGGGTTTCAGCCCTGGGCAAGTTCACTCTTGATTCAGTAAGACTGAAAAATGACAATAGAATGTTCTTGGAGTGAAAGCGTTTATATCCAGCTTTATTCTCATGGTGGCAGGTCAAGGCTAGAATCCCGTCTGCCTCAGGGCAAGTATGCATGCATCAAGCAAGTGTCTGCCTCCGGGCCTCTCTGCCCCCACAATCGTCTCAGTCTCTGCTCTGGGCACTGCCACCAACCCAGCCTTGCTTCTGCAGCCTTGCAGCCCAGGGCACTGGGCGGAGCTCTTTATATAGAGTCAGTAACAACGTGTTGCCGACACATGTGCAGTGAGCAAGCCGACCAGGATCAGGTGAGAATCCTGGCCACAGAAACTTTCATTTTCTTTACATCATCCTTAATAAGCATTCCATTTCTGCCTCAATTTCCATTGAAAACTCCTTTAACAAGTTATCTTTATCTCAATTTCTCAACTCCTTTTGGTCAAACAACTCTCATATTGCAAAAAAACTATTTGTTATCCTTGGATCCTTTCTTTTCCTATCCTAAAACTCCATTCTCCCTTTGGATGGTTCTTCTCTTCCTTCTCCTACTCTTTCAATCTTTCCCCTTGGGGGAAAAAAATGCATCTAATTCAATGGTCTTAATTGGCCAGATCTATATGCCTTAGCCAGTGATTGCACTGTCCTCCAAGACCCCAAGCTCGAAATCTTCTCGTTACCTTTATCACATTTGCTGCTCATGGCCAGTCATTCCCCAAGTCCTGCTGATGCTTTCTTTGCAACGTTGTGGATAAAATGAGAGTTCCTGTGGCCAGGATTCTCACCTGGCCCTGGTTGACTAGCTCACTGCACACCCGTGGGCAATGACTCTATATAAAGAGCTCTGCCCAGTGTTCTGGGCATGACACGGTGGCACGGCTGCAAGGCTGCAGTAGAGTGGAGCAGAGTCTGGAGTGGTGGCAGTGCCAAGGACAGAGGCCCAGAGGACGGCTGTGTGGGACGGCTGTGCGGACCGAGGGGCCCAGAGGCAGAGACCAGCTTGCTGCATACAGACTCGCTCTGAGTGAACAGGATTTTAGTGACTGACCTGCCACCATGGAAATAAAGTTGGGTATAACCCTTTCACCCAAGAACGTTTTGCTGTCAATTTCTTTGGTGACATTGAATCCATAGCAAACTTGCCCGGGGCTGAAACCCACTGGCAAGGCAAATGTCTTTAGATATTTTTTGAGCAACCTAGTATAGGTTTCCCACTTTAGCACACCTGGATAACCAGATCAGTCATCTTTCTGTTCTTCATATTTTCACTTCTGTGTGATAACTCTCTAAATAACTTCCTTGGCCAATATTATATCCGCCTGTTTCTCTAGCCCAACAAACTAAAACAACAGTTTATTACACTTCAAAATAAAGCCAAACTCTAAAGAAAGCCTTGAAAGCTGTATCAATCCGGTCTGTCCAACCCCAACAAGACCAGCTTCTTGGTGAGTCAATATACACTCTGTTTCTTCCTATTCATGCCACAGCTTGTCTTGTTCTATTTATATCTTTTAAATTCCCCTTTGCCAGTCTAACTCCATTATATTTTTTAAAGACTTATCTTGCTTCACCCTATAATGATAATATCCTAAGCACTTACATAGTGTTCCTTGTCCTGTGTTGTCAGATATTGATTTACAGACATTCTTAGATGTTTACTTCCTCAATTAGCTTGAAAAAACATGAGTAAAAGAGACATGATACTTTGCATAAAGTCAGGCATGCAACAGACAAGTGGTTGTAAATAGGCGGCCTGTAGGCCAAAATGGACTTGGGATGCCATGTATTTCATAGAGTTAAAAAAAAAAGTTACAGTTTTAAGCATGTCAACATCCAGGTTATTTCACCTAAAACATGGTTTCCAGCTTCTTTAAAAAATGGAAACACATTCTGTAATAGTCAGAATGATTGTATCCCCTCACCAAAATATCCATGCCCTAATCCACAGAACCTGTGAATATGTTATAGTGCACGGCAAGCAGGAATTAAGGCTGCAGATGGAAATAAGGCTGCTAATAAACAGATGTTAACATAGTTTAAACTGTACTATCCATGTGGGTCCAACATAACACAAGGGTCCATTAAACAGGGACAAGCGAAGTCAAAGAATCCGTGTCAGCCCAATGCAGAATGAGAAAGACCTAATTGGCCATAGCTAGCTTTGAAGGTGGAAGAGGGTCAGGAGCCCAAGAATGCAGGCAGCCTCTAGAAGATGGAAATGGCAAGGAAACTGATTTGCCCTCAGCACCACAAGGAGGAGTACAGCCCTGCTGACACCTCGATTTTAGCCCAGTGAGACTTCTCTGTCAGACTTGTCATTTCTAGAACTGAAAGATAATATATTTGTGTTGTTTTAAGTCATCAAGTTTGCATAATTTGTTACAGTAGCAATAGGAAACTAATTCACATACACACATTGGGCCTCTTGCTACACTGAAGCATGCCCAGGTGCACAGTGGTAACCATACCTTTTAGAGCCCACACTTTTCCAGTTCACACAGTTGTCACCTCTTCCTACTATTAGCATCACAAGAATTTGCATGACACCAAAAACAGCCATTTAATGATTAAATGACCAAAAGAGATATTAACATTATTAGGTCTAATATTAAAAGCTACAGATTATTGTAAGGTTGGATTTTTTTAAATAAAAGATAATGGGAAAATGAATTGAGTAAGAATGGCAGAATATTATGACATGAAAATACAGCCCATAAAATTGTAGCTTAAGGTATGGCTGTAGCTTTATGTGATAATTTTACAGCTGAGTAGAAATACTTGGATGGACTACAGCCGCATTTCAGTAGACCTGGATAATTTTATTAAAGCACAATGGGCAAGCATTATATACTATAGCAAATTTCAGGAGAATGTCCAAGGCACCATGAACTTGAATCTGAAAGAAAAGTTGAGCATCACCGCAGTTATCCACAGACAATTGAGCTAATTAAGCACGTGTTCCTCATCCTGTTATTTAAGAACATCTGATAGCAAGTGTTCTGCAAAATGAACAGCTCCATATGTCCAATACTATCCATTTCTATGTGCCTTACAAGTCTGAAAAGATATTATACAGCACACTTTTCCCACACTAAATTCAAATGTTTAAAGCTTTTTATGTCCTTAGGATTTCTTTGTTTTATTGAGTTGCTGGAAAGCCTTCGAGAACATTTTTGTTTTGGTCAGTGAAATGATTATTTCAGAATGATTGTGACTTGAAAACAGGTAAAAGAAAATCGAGGTTGCAATGATTTTATAACAAATTGGACTCAAAGAGGTAAGCTTGAAAGCCAATACAATTTTACTTTTATAAGCTAAATTAAACCTTTGGATCACTGTGACCCAGAAGAAGCCCTCAGCTCTGTGTCATATTTGAGAAGAGGTATCACTAGAGACATTGCTAAATCCAGAAGCTGCCCTATCACTGAACTTTTTCAGATACATTCAGGTAACAGTCACCATTCAAACACTTTGGAATTGTCTAAAGGCAAATTACATAGCAAAGAGAACAATTTTACACAACACCTGAGAGAATGTAATTTCATAAGCTGTTGGAGCACCTCATTTCCCCTACAAAAATTATTTTTTTGAAAAGAGAGCCATGATTTTTTTGCCTGAGGTAAAGAGTATGGAAATTAATAGATGTCATGATGACAAAATTCCAACCTAATTTCCTTATTCAGTAGTTCAGTCTCTCATTGCCACAGACTTGTTATTCTACTTCCGAATCTCTCCCCTGGACTGGCTGCCAATCAAGTTAACCTACTGAATATGAAGTTTCTGGGATGAAAATCCAACTTGTTCTCTAGCTAAAAGAATCTCTGCACTTTCGAACTTATCAAAAGCAAATCTGAACCCAAACAAATGATAGAAATTTGAGAACTCACTACTCCACAACTATTTGGTACTAAATTGAATAAATTAGCCCAAGACCTGTTCATGGAGTTCTGTGAAAGACTAACCGCTTGAGTTTTACTCCCCACTGTGAATTCACTCTCTAAAATGGCTACTTTCAGAGCCATTAGCCTTTTCAATAATTAAATTTGAATCACCAAGGGAGAATCCAAATTCAAGTACAGAACTAATATTCACTGAATCACTGCTATTTGGCAAGCACTTTCCAAGCCACTTAAAATATGCTTTTTATTTAACAACTTTAATAGGAATTTATTATTATTTTATCCAATTTTCAGATTAGAACACCAAGGTCTAAAGAGGTCACACAGCCCAGGGAGGTGAACAGAAAGCCATTGTGTATTCCTGTCCTTTCCATTACCACAGCCCAACGCCTCCAGATGATCCAGTTTTATATAGACAGTGCTGTAAAGAACTTCAGCCAATTCCCACCACAAGCCAAAGCTATCTCTGCACAATCTTCTGTCAGTTCATGAAATATATTATATTTTGTATTACAAATATTTTAAAACATAGTTTTATACACAATAATAAACTCTAATTAATTACCTCTAAATAATTACCATCTGATTTCATTTTCAGGCTAAGAAGTCTTTGTGGATTCATTATGTTTTAACCCTTTACACATTGGTAGGATTTCTACATTTTTTTCATAACTACATGTTCTTGGTCATAATATGTTCCTCCTATAATATGGTTTTATCTGCACAGAGGCTTCTGGAAAGCTTAATTCTTGGAACAATGCAATGTAGTTGAGTAATTAATTTAAAATGTAGTGGATAAGCCTTTCCCACTTTGTAATTTTTTTTTTTTTGCTTACAAGCATGACTGCTTTGACATGCATACACTTTTTTAAAGTTATTTACAATTTTCTTATAACTTTATAATTTCTTATAATTAATACTTAGTAAATGTAATGAGGACAAATAAGAAAATTTAAAATTCCATCATGTAAAGTTTACTGTTAATAGTATATACATATTCTAACAGCCTATTTTCTTTCACAGAGAAATACTTTTCCTAAAACCAAAAAATTTAATACGGTCTTTTAATCTCCTTTGTCACTTAATTTATTAGGGATGATTTTCCATGTAATTATTTTAGATCATCATTTTAATACCTACTTAGTATTCCATCGTTTGAATAGAGCATAATTCAGTTAACCTGCTACTGCTGGAGACAAAGAGAACTACCAACTTTTTGCCATTATAAAATAGAATTGCTGGGTAAAAATGTGATGCTTCCTGTAAAGGACTCACCACCAGCAGGACTCATGAAAAGGATAGCGTACACTGGAACAAAGACTGGGCACTGTATTTATTTAAAATATTTGTCAATGTAATCATCCAAAAAGTAGTTTATTTTTTAGTTCGCTCGTTCCACATACTCTCCTCTGCGTGACCTATACTGCCATCTAGGACCTACACTTCAGTGCCACAAAAGTGATTTGCAGTGAATCACTACCAAAATACATTTTATCAGCCCTTCCCTGTCTCCAGAGTGGAGTGATAATGGGCCTAGCAGGGCTGCTGACTGAATGAGGTAGATGGACTAAAAGAAAAAAAGCACTTAGAAAAACAGATACTTTCAGGGAAAAGGACACAAACACGGCTAAGTGCACACCATGCAGCAACTCACTCTCCTTTCTTTTACTGAATGGTGCTTTTACTGAATGGACAAAGAGGGCACAGGGTTCATAAATAGACTCTCTAGCAGCACTTTCCGAGCACTTCCCTTCAATTATCATGAATTAACTTTAAAAACAGCATTAACTTTTCAGCATACACAATGTGCCCAAGAAAAACAACCTACTTAGAACTCTGTTCTCTGTTATTACACTTTTTCCTCCTTTTGCTTGAAGCTGGTAAGTGGCATTTAAGAAAGGGTTTCTAGTTCCACTGATGGGATGTTACTTATTTTAAAGCTGGGCATAAGACCATCTCTGGTTTGAGAAGCCTGGCTGTTTGGACAGCATGGATTTCTGCAGGAAAAAATGTACACTCCATTTTTAAACAGAAATGCAGATATATTTGTGAAAGAAAACTCAATTCCCTGGCCACTCAACTTGGATGTTCTAGGTCCTCAGATCCATGAGTTTGAATCTTAATAGCCCATCTGATGATGATCAGTGATTGATTTACGATCCACAATTACAATGTTACAATCATACTTTATATATTTCCAGAGCCAGAAAAATTATGCATTTCATTCATAAGCCTTCCTTTTCTCATCAATGTACTTCAGAAAAGAAAAAGTAATTATATTATGCCAATTTTCTAATTAGAATCATACCAGAATCTATTGAGAGGCTTTTTCCCAATTATATGTCTCTATGGCTTTCACTATTTCACTTAAACATCCTAGTACCATCCAGGAACTGCCAGCACATGCCTCTGTTACTGATATGACATAAAGTGGCACCCCTCTGCTGTGGTGAGACAGAGAAGGATGGTTATCACAGTATCATAGCAAAGGAACTGAATAACAGGTCATTCCAACCAGATTCTCTAGAAAAAAAGTAATGCTAGTAAATATTTACTGAACACCTAATAGGTACCAGGCATTAGGACAGGTAATTTTATTTAATTTATGCAAAATCCTGTGGTGGTATCATTAAACTCACATCTAAAATGAAGAAAGAGGAGTTTAACAGTATTTCTAAGGATAGATGTTCAACAAGTGGCAAGATGGCACCCAACACATGCCTTCTGAATCTAAAAACAAGTATCAAATCAATTTTATACTACAGAGTACACTTTTCTATTTGGCTAACACATATCCACTAGAGAGGGTTATCTCCTCAACTTGAAAGTAATTTTGTTCTTTATAGTCTTTCAGTTTTCTATATCCTTTACTACCAGCTAACCAGAACATTTATTGTAACTTAACCTCAAGATGGAAGAAGAATCTTATAATGGTGATACTTTAGATAATTTCTGGATGATACCATGTAGGAAAAATGGAAGTTCCATGGCCAAGATCCTCACCTGATCCTAATATCTACCCATTGTATATGTGCGATGAGGTAATACTTAGTGAACTGCACAGGCTCATGCTTGCATACAATTGGAAATAAACCATTACTGCTGGTATTGCTATAAAGAGAGTTCCTCTGGTGCTAAGAGGGGATCCTAGAGAAGTGAATAAGAGAGAGAAGAGCAGGAGAGCAGATGCTGGGGGCAGAGACAGAGCCTGGAGAGAGGCAGCCACTAGGGCAGAAGCTGAGCCAGGGGAGGAGAGACTGAGGCGGGCTTGCTGCATGCAAAGGCAGATGTAATTCTAGCACTCAACCTGCCACCATGAAAATAAAGTTCGGTATGAACTCCTTTTTACCTGCAACATTGTTGTGATTTAGTCTCACTGAATCCAAACTGAACCTGCCTGAGGTTGAAACCCTCAGGCAAGACATACCATAATCTTTTCCTGAGATTTAGAAGATATCTGAGTTATTCTCTAAGTCCTCCCTTTTTAGGTGGCAATCCATTTGCAGATGCAAATCTCATACATTTTGAATTGATTCTTATATTACTTTTATCAGGTAACACTTTATAACTGAATCTATAAATTCTATGATCATACCTACAGTGCTCAAATATACTGAATTTTTAAAGAAAGCTCTGATTGCAAAACTTCTCGTTAATCTACGTCCTACCTTTTTATATTTTTATATTGGAGAACTACAGTGTTTTCTTTAAAAAAGATAATAAATTTACACCTCACACCAGTTAGAATGGCCAACATCCAAAAGACAAACAACAAATGTTGACGAGGATGTGGAGAAAAGGGAACCCTCCTAACACTGCTGGTGGGAATGCAAATTAGTTCAACCATTGTGGAAAGCAGTATGGAGGTTCCTCATAAAACTCAAAATAGAAATATCATTTGACCCAGGAATCCCACTCCTAGGAATTTACCCTAAGAATGCAGCAGCCCAGTTTGAAAGACATATGCACCCCTATGTTTATCACAGCACTATTTACAATAGCCAAGAAATGGAAGCAACCTAAGTGTCCAGCAGTAGATGAATGGATAAAGAAGATGTGGTACAAATACACAATGGAATATTATTCAGCCATAAGAAGAAAACAAATCCTACCATTTGCAACAACATGGATGGAGCTAGAGGGTATATGCTCAGTGAAATAAGCCAGATGGAGAAAGACAAGTATCACATGATTCCACTCATCTGTGGAGTATAAGAACAAAGGAAAAACTGAAGGAACAAAACAGCAGCAGACTCACAGAACCCAAGAATGGACTAACAGTTACCAAAGGGAAAGGGATTGGGGAGGATGGGTGGGAAGGGAGGGATAAGAGGGAAAAGGGGCATTACGATTAGCACACATAATGTAGCGGGGGGGGGGGGACACGGGAAAGGCAGTATTTATAGAGAAGACAAGTAATGATTCTATAGCATCTTACTACACTGATGGACAGTGACTAGTGGGGTATGTGGGGGGGACTTGATAATAGGGGTTCTAGTAACCATAATGTTCAAATGATTGTACATTAATGATACCAAAATTTTTTAAAAAAGAATGAATTTATCTAAGACTAGACTCCTTTGCAATGAAGAAGAAAGTTGGAAAAGTTAGGAAATGGCAGTGGGAAATAAAAATCCAATCTCTACACTAGACCAAAATATCTCCACCACACTCAGCCAACAACTGATGGGCTATGACTGCAGAATTTTATGAATAGCGGAAGTATAAATTAATCACTATATACAATACTGTGTTTAGGACACTTTAGCAGTCCTAGAACTTTTAGATTCTGGTGAGTAGGAAATGCTAGAAGCTCTTTATCTTTTAAAATGAAAGACTTTCCCTCAGAAGCATATCTTCATAAGCAGAGTTATTTTTTATTATAATTACTAAGAACATCTCTCAATAGTCCTGGGAAAACATCTGCCCCTACTAAAGAGCAGGGCAGGACTCATCTATTATGTCTGCTACCATGTGAGTCCCTGAGCTCAGTAAAATGAATATGGAAAATTTTCAAACGTTGTTTTTAAAAAAAAGGTCATGAGTAAAGTTTGCTGTAATAAAATTTGATATTAATGTGAAAGGTTAACAACTCTGTAAAGCAAGAAAATATGCATATATCCTACTGAACTCAATGATTACATAGATTAAGTAATTCTTGAATTTTACTAAACTCTTTCAGGATGCACTCAAAAGTTTCCTCTTTTTTTTGAGTAGAAACATAGCATAGCATATAGTTTTTCATTTCAAAGAATCTGTTCTTGCACATTCATCATGTTTACTGGCAGCCCACCAACTGTTTTTTGGATATGCCTACACTTGTCTGACCCCAGGTTAGGGCACAGCATTCTTCAAACTGGGCTTCCCACCCTCTACCTTGACTTAAAAATTTTTTTTTGATTCATGTTTTTTTTCCACATCTTCAGAGCATGTTTTAGATTCAGAAATTCTCCATTTAGGGTGTGTAACTCCGGGGCAGAAAATAGGTTCCCAGACCAGGGTAAATAAACCTTTGAAGCTGAAATTAGTCAAAGGGAAAATTAAAGTGGGAGAAACCCGTTTACTGCTTACAATCAGTTGTCTACTCCAGCTTGCCTGTATGTCTGGAGTCCAGCTGCAAAAAAGACGCCACCTCTCTGGTCCAGGAGCTCACTCTCCACCCACCTTGTAATGACCTATTGATATGGAGATAGACTACTTCTCTCCACCCCTTGGAAACAGCTGCTGATATGGAGATGAACTAAGGCCAGGTAAGAGATTCTGGAAATACTGAAATACTGCAGTTTTACCCACAGAGTCCTTCAAATTCTGTGTTAAAAGTTTATGTATATGGTAGAGGCACAGCACAACACAACACAACGCAGCTTGCCTTCATGAAGAGGAGAGTACATCCTCAGATGCAACAGGTAGACCTGAAGGAAATCAGATAAGGGTGATAAGAAAAGATCTCCCTTCATGTGCAGTTGAATCAAGTGTTTAATATCAAGTGTAACCTTACTTGTACATTCATTTCAGTTTTCCTTATTGCTCATATATATATTACTTTGAGTTCTCCTTTGAAGTAGTTGTAATAGTTTACTGGTTTTCTCATTAATTAATGAGGCAGAATTTCTCACATGTGTTCATTTTATATTTGTATAAAAGCTGTGATTATTTTTAAATTCTTTTATCAACACACTTATAATTTTTTTCTAGCCGGATCATTCAAGCCAAGTGTTTCCATAAATATCTTAGAGACTTTACTCACTTTTTCAGGGAACAGTGAATGTATTTTCTGACCTGAAACTCTTAAATGGTACCAGAATATAATAACCTAATATACACTAAAAAAAAAACCCACACTTATAAAACAACAGAATAAAATATCCTTTAAGCTACAAATGAGAGCCTAGGTATCGGTGTTATAAAAATCATAATCACAAATAAGAAAAAATTCTGTTCCTATTCATGCTTGCTGGAAGGACATTTTACAAATCCATCTCTCTTAGTTTATCTAAACACTAAACAGACCTGTACATTGTCTGTTTAAAAAAGGGAAATCCGTTTCTAAATTAAGAAATAGATGATAAAATTTTGCTTTAGAAATTGATCTTACTAAGAGAGGAAAACCAGAATTTTTCAGTGCCTTAGCACCAATGGCCTAGCTGTCAAAATCTGTATATTGAGGGGAATCTGCATGATAAGAAATGAACATTTTTTAGGGGTCTTCTTCTATGTGACATGTTAATCATCAGACTCCCAAACTGTTCCTCATGTAATTATGTTGACCCTGATATTCTAGCAAATTTTCAAAAGAGAAAATTAATCCTCTGCTCATTGTTGTTTGAAGGATACTCTCCTTGGAGCAGTTAACATGGTCTACCAGAAGTGGTATAGCCGCTGTGCGTATGCAAGAAACTCATGTACTTCTCCCTCAGGTCCAGTTTTGCCACTCTGGAAATAAACACATCATTGTGAATTGCTTAAAATTGGAACTTACTTTGCAACTTTATAAAGCACCCACAGCACAGAAAAGGTGCTGCACAAAACTTTTTCCAACTTGCTTCATCAAGCCAATAAACCCTAATGGTCCTTCAGGAAGTATCAAACTTTATTGGACATAGCCAACGAGACTGAAGACAAGAGGGGTTTGTAAGTGTGTCTAAAGTACTGGCATATTTTCACCCTGAAAAAAACCTATAAAAAGTTTTCAAATTTATGTAAAGATTCTAGCACAGATACATAAACACTGAAGTACAGAACTGGCCATTTCTACATTTTATTACTTATTTCATGAAAAGGATTTTTTGAAGTCTCTTTATCTAGACCTTCTATGTAGACAATGAAATTACCACAATTAATCTTTATACTAATAAATTGTTTCAATGCATATTGGTGAGTGGCCTAGGGAACCATAATTAAAAAATAAGTTTGATGAATGATTATGTTTTTCAGAAGCCAGTCATTAAAGCCAAATGGTAGTGTTACCTGCTTCACTGTTTAACAAGATATATTAGAGTTAAAACATGAAAATCAGTAACCCTGAAGGAAAAATTGTTAGTAATAAACTATTAGATGTATAATTTCACTTCCACCTAACATTTCTAAGCAAAAAAAGAGAAGGTTCCCTTTCACTATGAGGTAGGAAAGGAGTCTCATTACCTCACACTATCTGTTTTATATGGATGGTCTCTCTGAACAGCTGAGGGTCATGAAAGAAGCAGATGACCTCATTATCCAACACTTAGAGGATGCAATGACTCAAGAGATGAATGTAGTGGGCTTCATTTTCTGGGATTACCAACTTTAATTAACAGAAATTATCCAGCAGAACGGATAGCTACCTAATGCATAAGAATGCACTTAGAAAAAAAAATCCAAGGCAACAAATCCACTCCTTTTTCTAAGTATCTGTACATAGATAATAGTAAAATAAAGACAGGAATTATAGTCTTGGGCCTAATATATTTATGCTGTAAGAAATGGGTTTGTCTTCAGCTAAATAATCGAGGCAAATTCAATACTGTATTATAAAAATCATTTGAATTTGAATGGAAACAATTTCAATTTGACCCTGTTTGCCATTTGTTTGATAGAAAAAAATAAGCTTGTAGTTAACTTGTTCAAGAATAATTAAAGGAAAATTCTATTCTTATTTTAAAGTTCAGAAGCTGTGCTTGCTGTCCTGTACTGCTAGTTGGGGTAGGCTGTCTTTTCTGGTCCATAAGGAGTGACATCAAAGAGCATAGCAGATTCAGAGAAAGAAGACATAAAATTAACTATTCTTTCCTTGATCTTGTTGTTTCCTGATAATTATCAAGTAAGAGGGCACTGTTCCTTTGTTCTTATTACAAAGAGAACCATTTAGAAAGGTCATTCAAAGGATGGGTAAGTTCCATACTGAAAAAGAAAGTGTGAAAATGAAATTAAGAAATAATTTAAAAGTTGACATTTTAACTGATGGAAGGATGTAAGAATCCAAGAATAATAATGCCTATGTGAGTTGTTTTAAAACACCTCAAAGGAATCAGAAGTTCACACCATTTCAGGCATGATTCTAACAATTGTTTTTAGGGCATTTATGAAAAAGTTGCTTCACTGGAGATAGAGGACACACATTTGAATGAATCTCAGTATTCAAATTGCATGGTTTGTATATATTTCCCAACATCACTCAAAGAAACATTGCATTAATAAAAATAAATGAAAATAAAAATAAAAGTGTCCTCAAAGAGTTTTATTTTGGTCAAGAAAAGGGATGTTAAAGACTTCCCTGCAAAATCTGTATTAAAAAAATGGTGCTCTTAAAAACCTATAGTGGTTTTTGTAAAATCTAATGAAATTATCTACTCCAGACTAATTTAAAAGAAAGACGATTAAATCAACAATGTTTTCGGTCCTATGAAGTGAATATTTATCACAATATTTGGATATATATATTTAATTCACAAATCCTATAAAACTACTTAATTGATCTCCTGGTATTTCCAATCAGAAGATTCCATTCATAAGGTCAATTCATTTAATTATTTTGCAGTTAAAATTAAAGCTTCTTGCCTAACTTTCCTGAGTTCCTTGAAACTAACTCAACTTGAATTCTATTGGCATATACAATTAATTGGTTCAAAAATGAGAGCTGAAATGATTACTTAAACCCAAGATATGAAATGTTAACACAAATGATAACATAATGATATAATAATCTCATGAATGCTGAAAATTTTCGATGACTTCAGAGCCCATGCCACAGAATTATCCACAGGATAATTTTTGCACTTCAAAAACAGTTCATTTGGTCATTCAGTTACCCCATTCGGACAGAGCAAACCCCACCACCAAAACACACACATAAGTGAACAATGACAGTTAATAATGTTCTGATTTAATTGGGGGGAAATGAGATTTTTATCATTACTTTTTAGGAGTTTTGATCCCTTTTCTTAAGTGTTCTAAATTCTGATTGAAATTCTTCGACATAATCGTCACTACTAATAGAAGCACCTTGTTTTCTTCAGAATGAGAAATTTTCCTTTAAATTAAAACTCTATCAAGCCAGTGGTGTTCAAGCCATTAATAAGCTAGGTAGGCAAACAACTACTACAGTAACTGAAGGTAAACTCTAAAACAGGCTTCTTAAAATTCTTTTATAAATAATACATTTTCAATATAGGAACTTTGGAAAGTACAGAAAATTGTTAAGAAGTATAACCTCATTTAGGAGATTGTAAACAGTTTCTGAATTCTTGGGCAGAAAAATCAATTGTCTTTTAAGGGAATTTTCTTTCTGCAAGAGGCCACTTTTGCAAGCCGTTTATAATGAGGCATTTGGTGGGTACATTTACATTATTAGGAAACTTACTTCAGATTGAGGAACTAGGGGTTCTTTGCAGTGTTACTAATTGGTTCTTTTGACAGGATTGTACCTTTTCAGAGTTAGAAAATATTTTGTTCCTAAATCCACATTTGGATTACTCTACGTAAAATTTATCTTTAGTGTATGGCTGTGCTCTCTTACAAGCATTTACTCACAAAGAAACTGGGAAATTCAATTATGACAGTAGGGATATGTCTTCCTGATCAACCTGTCACTTCATACTCTAGGGGTTAATAACCTCGATGGGGCTGTGGTCCCATATGGAAACTATTTAAGACTGAATGATCTAGACTATGGGAAACATACTTTAGATGCTGTGATAATCATAGAGGTCATGGGAATCCATACAACCTCCTTATGGGAAAAATTTCCTCTGCAGGAAATGAATGATTCCATCATCAACCATTCCAGGATCAGGATATTCAAGGAGCATTGAATTTTAGGCAGAAAAGTCTTCCTCCTCTCAATGGTTGTAATTCATTAGGACCCAGTCTCTAGATATGGAAATTACTCTTTCTGGAAATTGAGCTAGTTAGTACATGGAGACCCCTGAGAAGGCTAGTAAAAGAGGTTACAGTTAGATTATAAGTGCTATGAGCCACCACGGACAGGAGCAAATCTGTGCTCTATTTCTGTTAGTCCCGTGCCTTTTTAAAGTCTGCAGTGATAGTGCTCTGGGGTATTAGGGAAAGAAGGGTCCCTACTCCAAGACTGAAACAGTAGTGTTAGCCACAAGAATTATTAGGTGGCAGCCCACACTGGTCTGCAAGGTCCATCAGCAGCAAGGTCAAGACATGAAGGCCAGAACAAAGGCAGGAGAAAGACATGTTATAAAGCACAGATAGAATGGGAAGCTCTCAGAAATATAGGAGGGACCCTTAAGGGCCCCACTTTTTGGCAGGTTGGAGTAGAAGTAACATGTAATCACAGTTTAGATTCTCAAGCTGGTGAGGTTGGTGGCATATGGGAATGAATATGTAAATATGTCATCATATCTACTTCCAGTTTTGTATTCTGCTTTTCATTCTAACAATATTATAACATGAGCATCTGTATATGTAACTGAATTGTCGTTGAATATATAAGTTTGATGGTTGCATAATATTCCTCTGTTGAATGTAATCAATTTAATCATTTCCTTTTATTGAGGACTTCGAGGGTTTTTTTCCTGTTCAATAATTGGCTCTGTATATCTTTGTACATAGATGTTTTTCTACATTTGTGGTAATTCTCTCACCCTGAATCAGAAATTCTGATTCTTCCTAAAGGGAGTATTTCAAATCTAAATCTAAGATTGGAAATATTGATATCCAAGAGAGGAAACAAAATTTTGGCTGTCCATACAGAGTCTGAGGGGAAACTGAGGCATTGAGGCAACTTCTTATTCTCTCATAGCATGCCATGAGATGTTCTATTGGAGATATTCTGAATTGGGTGTCTCTCAGTTGTATGGAATCTCAACCACTCCAACTGATGTATAATATTCCTGGATGAATTTTAATGTCAGACAAATAAAGCCCCTTCCTTACCTCTTCTTGGGTAAAATTTAGTAATATTAGTTTTTCTTTAAAACATAATTGAATCTGTTTTGGATTTGACATATAAGCAGAACATCTAGATAGTGTATTCATTTCTAGTTCCAGTTCTTGTTCCAGGATGAGGCCAGGTACCACTCGTGCCTCAGGATCTACTAACTTGATGGTGTAAGTGTACCAGCATGAGCAGTGAAAATAGCCACGGTATGAAAGCATTAGCTCCAATTGTTCCAGGACTGGCAGAGGGTCAGCTAACAATATGATAACAGTAATGAAAGAAGTGGTGGTGGTGGTGGTGGGGGGGTCCCTATAGCTCGGCATAGGAAAAAAGAACAATAGGTTTGGAGTTGCAGAACTAGGCTGGAATTGACGCAGACAAGTAGAAGGATTGGAACCCAAACCAGAGGACTCAGGAGGAACAGATCTAGATTGGAGACACATAATTTTCAACCACAAGAAAGACAAAGGGTGACAATATAAACATTATTAAGAAATATCATTCTTAATAAGGTTTTATACAATTTCATAGATAATCACAGACATCCAACAGATTTTGTCTTTATAAATATTAAGAGTATTAAATACTAAAATTTAATCACTATTAATAAGAGTCCTATTCTGAACTTTTAAGATTTGGATGACTTGACTAATGCAAAACAGCCTAGATTATAATTATTGTGTTCTTTGATGTTACATTCATAGATTAGTTCTATGAGGCTGTTCATCTGATTCTTGGGCTTAAATGACAACAAAGAATTTAGGCTAATGATGAAAAAATATTTTTGACAGTTCAAGTTATTAAACACTGAAGTAAGTTATAAAAGAGATTATTGAATCATTTTCTCTCAAAGCCTAAAAGAAAGCATAGATTCCCATCTCACTGGGATAACTTAATAACAACAGCTTTTCTTGGAGGCAGATGGAGGACTGGGTAACTGCCAAATTCCTTTAAACTTGACGATTCAAAGCCTATATAATTTGAAAAAGACTTTGAATTGTGTGACAAATTCTTCATAGGCACCAGCAATCTGTGTCTGAAAGTTACCCTAGAGTACTGGTGCTCGTCACTTCTGCATTTTTGTTTCTAACTCAGAACTTTATTTGTGGTGGGAAGAAATAAGGAAGCAAGCAAGAACAAAGGAAGAAGAAATAAAAGAATATTTACTACATTTTCTGTGCAGTAAATACAATCAGAAGCAGTATTCATGAGCACAAATCATGAATATCATATACAGGTTTCTATAATGCTGTCTGTGGTACAGGCTACCATTCACTGTATTTTCTGTATAAAGCACTATCATATGGCACAATTATACTTTAACTTAAATAACAAGCAATACTGCTGTCATTTGGGGAGAAAGAGGAGGAACTCTCTAAGTAAATGACAAATGAATTAAACTATCTCAATCTGACATTACAACATGGATACTTAATGGCTTTAGGTTCAATGCTTGGAAACTGCTTGAGTCAAATTACGTAAGGCAAGTCAAAAAAATTTTTTTAAGTATTTTAATAGGGCTGCTATAAATTTTTACTTAAAATTTATGAGGATCTCATATGTTCTTTTAAAATGGGAACTGAGAGAGTTTTATGATTTTTCTGGAGAATATTAGAGTCTTCTAGCAACAATTTTTTTCCCCTACGACCTGGCTTCTTTGTTTGTATACACTAAATACTTAAAATGTTTAGTCTTAAAGAAATCTCACATCTATAACTGAGCTTTTGATTTCATCAATTTAGAGATTGGATAGGGGAAGATAAATCTAAGTTTGATAAACCAATGAAGAGAATGCTTGAAAAGTGAATTGTTTTATGACCTAAATATTAAGTTGGGCCACAGAGACAATATAAATGCAAAGGAAAAAATTGGAAGAAAAAGCATTTCTAAGAAAAATGATTTCAGGTTCTCAGTGAAGTTACCCAATGAATTACAAAAGATATATTGCTTTTTGGAAAAAAAATTAAACAATAAAGGAATGAAGGAAAGAAAGGAGGGAGGTTAAAAGGAAGATGCTGATGCCTCCTGAAACGCTAAAATTTTAGGCACAAAATAAAACGTAATTTGTTTAGCTATTTCAATATACAGTCAGTACAGATGACTTCTTGGAAGCAAACAAATGACTTGTAAGTCTTAAGTACCCCAAGCTGCCTGTGAACACGCAATTCTCGCGACAATACATAAAGTACCACAGAGTAAATAGCGCATCACTGATTGAGTTCTGCTGTCATTTTCACGAAGATGCATACGCACCAAAGGCAATGTATGAGTGATTCTGGAAGGATATCGAAGAGACACTGAGCAAACATACGCAGCCATATAAATCACCTCTCCTCTGTAGATAATTTAGAGGCAGAAATAAACCATGTTATTATACACAATGTAGCTACTCTTAGTACTATAAAGACAATAAACATCAAAAAGACACTTTGAATGGCTCTATGAAGTCATAATGGAAATGACTTTCATATAGAAAATGCTCAAGCGCTGTTTTCAAAGATTAATTCACTTGAAATTGATTTGTTTAAACCCATTTCCAGCTCCTGCATCCTGACAGGCTTGGTTCTTGGTCATTAAACAATAAACCCTTTTGATGTTAAACCACATAATCACATTAGTAAAACTGAAATGTACAGCAAAGAATTTTATTAAAAAAAAGTCTAACTAACTGCCAAAAGAAGATGGAAATTAAAAGCATTTCTACCCAATTACTGAAAATTGTATTCTCAGTAATTTCCTGGGTTAAAGTACCAGCAACTACAATATGTCTATTCCAGTATTTAAAATGAAGCAAACAGCATTCTATTACTACTAGCTGTTAATATGCACCAAAGTTTATTGTTAAGTAAGGGAAATCAGTTATTATAAATAAAGTTGATTCCATTCTCTGGAATTATTATCTTGGAATTGCAGCCATGGTCAAGAGCAGGATTCCAGGTCAGGCCAGTGTAGGTACCTTTGTTTTTCCCACTTCTTCATTGAGTGACTCTTGGAAAACTATGTAAAGCTTTGTAAGCCTCAGTTTTTCATCATAAAAATGGGAGATAAAATATGTTGTTTAAGGGTACACACTTGTATGTAGTAGATTAATAAGTCCTGGAGATCTAATGCACAGCTTAGAGTATTATTGTAATTGATAACACTCCTGTATTCTGAACTTAAGAGCTGGTAAGAGGCTAAAGGATAATCGTGCCCACCACAAAAAGGGATTGATGATTATGTAACATAACAGGTGTTAGCTGATGCTATGGTGATAAGTACACAGCAACATATAAATGCATCAAATCAACACAGACACCTTAAATTTATACAATGTTATATGTCAATTATATCTAAATAACAATAAATAAAAGGAAAAAACTGGGAGGTAATTTTATACTTGTAAGTTTATGTTATTTTCTTTCAGAAGACTCCCCCCGACGTTCTATTAGACACTACAAAACTTAAAAATCTTCCCTTTCTTTCTGCCTATCCACCTACAGATTCCCGGGTCCCATGCAGAGATATATTCACTCCAAGTATCTGGAGGTGAAGTATGAAATATCTTCATTTTTAATAGGAGCCTGCAGTGATTTTATATGAACTTAAATTTTGAGATCAACATCCTGAAGACATAATACGGACTGCATTATGTTTATTTGTTGCAATGCCAACTCTGTTATTCATATTAGAGCAATGTAAATAAACCCTCAGAGCTACTCTCATTTACATACCATTATCTGTGTTGGTAGTTATATTTGAAATTTGTCTGTTGCAGGGATTTTAATTGCCCACCATCCCCACCCTGCCCTGCAAAGACATTTCTACCCAGAAACTGTGACTATGACCTTACTTGGAAAAAGGATCTTAAGATGTAATTAAGTTAAGGATCTCATGTTGAGATCATCCTAGAATACCAAGGTGGGCCCTGAATCCAATGACAAACAACCTTATAACACACAGAAGAGAAGACATGGACCGAGGACAGGGAAATCCATGTAATGACGACACAGGCAGGGCCTGCAGAGAAACAGCCGCAGACTATTGAGAGCCACCAGAAGAAGCCGGAAGAGCTGAGGAAAGATTCTCCCAGACACTCAAGAGGGAATGTGGCCTACTAGCGCCCTGATGCGGGGCTTCAGACCCCCAGAACTGTGAGAGGATATATTCCTCCTGTTTTAAGCCACCAAGTTGTGTTAACTTTTTACTACAGGCTCAGGAATTAGTATGCCTGTGCAGTCCAATATTTGATATAACATAGAGTTATATTATAAAAACCTTGGCCTTTCCTCTTGAATTATTAGCTGGGTTGACTCTGTCTTTTCCCTGTAATGATGTCTGCCTCCTGCAGACAGTTCTTCCCCACTAGCAAAGGCAGGCTGGAAACAGTCTGCTGTTTGATGTGCCTCTAGAAGGAATGTATTTCAATAAATTACAAATGGATCCAAGAAAGAAAAATGGGAAAGGTAAGAAAAGATGGTAAGCAAAGAATCACAAACTTGATCATTAATTCTAAAGATGGCAATAAAACTTTTCGTAACTTTAAGGATATGCAAGAAACTGAAGATATAATGTAAAAGAATTACTAATTTCTTGATGAAATCATAGATGATTATAGTAAAACATAGAATGTACATGTAATAAATATTTAACATTAGAAACCAAACAAAAAAATTAGTGTAAATATGTGTTTAAATATTTTAGTGTAATTGTTCATACAAATGGGATGAGTAAAATCTGAATCGAAGAAGAAAATATTAAATAAAGAAAACTTAATTGAATAAAAAGCAGAAATAGAGGAATAAAGCAAGAATAATAAAGATATCAACTAGAGAACATAAAATAGGATATCATGAATAAAAGGAAATAAATTGATATAGGTAGGTACTAATTATAGAAGATGTAGCCAAATAAAATGGCATAGAAAGATTGAAATAAAGGTAAATCAGACATGTGTGGAAAGTAGGGCTATTTATTCAAAAGAAACAAATAAAAATAAATTATGAACTGTTTTAAAAGGAAGTATTATGGGATATAGCCAAAAATTATATTCACAGGAAAATGTATAGGCTTATGTGCATTTGCTGGGGAAAATAAAGATTCATAGGATATCTTGTGTAAATTTATACCTGATTTCAAAATATACGGAGTGAATATTTGAATGAATGGATAAATAACTAAATATTAAATAAATGGCTTAATCAACCTCCCTTATATAGTCATGGATAAAGAACACTGCTGGGAGTCTAAAAGCCTTGATTCTAGACCTGATTCTTAGAAATAACTTACATTATATAACCTTGAATGTGTTACTTTTATATATTTCAGATTCCACATCTATAAAATGGAGATGTTGAAATAAATGATCTTTATGGTCCTTTACTACCTATACTCTATAATTCCTTTCTCATTACCACTGTTAACACATTATTGAAATATGTCTATTGCCTGGGCTGACACTGGTGTCACATAACGTAAAAAGAAATGGCTTGTGTTTATGGGTAAGTGTATGTATGCATATGTAAATATATTTATTTCTAACAATGGCCAGTGATGATTTAAGGCTCCATTTGTCAAAAAGCTAATCCCAGGTTAAACTCACTAAAAAATGAAAGAAATGTCATTTTAAATTCCTACAACTCAAAATATCACTGTGATCTGAGGATAGCCTAGACCTCAAGAATGAGAAACGCTCCTTCAGGACTCATTTTGATAACCTAAAGCTGCCTGAACATGTTTGTTGTCAATATGACAAAGTAGTTGAATGCACTTCTGACGCTATCCATAGCACTTTTTGATTTTCCAGAGTGGTATCTCTCGAATCTCACTAGATGCCCATTAGCAAGCCGTCTGCATTACCTCAACACATTTTTCTTCAGTGCACCTTTGCTGTGGAACATGGGAGTATATTCCCCCTCAGTATGGGGTAAATGCCTCCCAGTGATTATCAGCCCCTCTAGCTGTTTCCAGTGCAAACTAGCTCTGGCTAGCAAACACATCTTGCCTCATGGCCGCAATTAGCTTCCTCCTTCCTTGTGATGACCATGCATCACCTTTATCCAGATTTCCATGTATTCTCAACATTCACCTCAAATCCCACCAGCATCACCACCACTTTCTGTCTTTCTCAGGAAAGAGGGGAAGACGGGACCTGAAGAGAATAAATACACTCCCTTAGAAATCACTGTGATGGAGGGATCCAAAGCATATGAATTCTCCCAGTCACAAATACCAAAATCACCTCTGTATTATAATATAGAACTCCTTTTGAGCCATAATATTTGTATTATTACCATTTAAATTTTATAGTAAACTAAGCAAAATAGGTAAAACAAACTTAACATTTTACCTTATTGTGGCCACTCCTAATTCTGTTAGACCAAACGACTTTTTTGCATTAGATATATATGTCAATCAAGTGTAATTATATTTTTTCAAGAATCAAGTACAAATAAAAATTTCACCCTAAATCAAATGTTACCAGGTATCTTGAAGATATAGAACATTTTAGTAAGGTGTGGAGAACGTTGAATCATCATCATCTTTTAACTTGCTAATAATAATTATCTTATAGTAGGTAATTCAATTAGTGCCTACTGTTTTCATATCCTGCCCTGGTATTCATTGACTACTTAATAATATCAAGAAAACAATAAAAATAGTGCCACAAAAATAGAAAGTCATTAGGCTGTATCAGAAAAATATATTTAAATATATATATACGTATATTTTTAAGTCAAATCTAAATTCGTTTTTCAAGGAAGCACAAATAAAAGTTAATGCTGCTAGAGGCATTTTGTTATAGATAGGATATTCAAGAAAATGTCAGCTCTGTGTTATTCTTCCTGTTGAAAATAGTTTTTGTGGCAATTTCATTCTACCTCATTCATTCATCCAGCAAACATTTACTGAATGACTGTGTTAGGAATCACACTAGGCCAGTGGATTTCAAAACCTTTTAACAGTAAAGCTTACTACAGATAAATATATAATACAAGTAAAATTGGAGCTAACCAATGAACTAGGTACACAAAGACAAGAGGAATGTGATCTTTGCCTTTCAGGAAATATCTAATAAAGATTAATAATAATATTAACATAATCCACTAATTTACTCATGTATTCATTCAATAAATGTATTGAAATAACTACTAAAGGACAAGCATTATTCTAGATCTGAGGATATAGCAGTAAACAAAACAAAATCATGACATTTATGTTGCAGTGAATGAGAGAGGACAAAACAAGCAAAAAATAATATGTCAAATAATGATAAGTGTGAAGAAAATTAAAGAGGTCAAAGGAAATAAACTGATGGGGTTTCCTTTCTACTTTACATAAATTACTTAAGTCAGCTTTGAGCAACAGTCTCTGTGGAACCATTTGGACATTGGTGGGAAGAACAATTCAGGGAGAGGAAACAGCAAGGGCGAAGGCTCTGAGGAAGGAGTTCAGACGCCACAGTCAAGGAAAAGGTCGCCGGGAGAGTAGGGTGAAAGAGCGTGAAGGGGGAGTGGTAGGAAGTCAGGGCAGAAAGAGAGCCAACAGCTGGATCATGCAGGACTGTAAAGACAATGGTTTAAGTACAGGTATCCCTCCTTTCCACACCATCTCGTTCTGAAATCAGGACTGAATATTTTTAGATAGCAAAAGATAGCAGTTTACATTTTATGCTAAGAATCATGGGAACCCATTAGAATGTTGAGAATAGGAAAGTCACCCAATTTGGTATGCCAAACACTTGGTGATAATCTCAGTTTATGCTGCAAACAATCCTAAGTGGCCCTTTAAGATCCCCATTTTTTAGATGTAGGTAAGGGAGAGAGTAATTTGTTAAGAAACACAAAGCTAGTAAGAGTTAGACTCAAGGTTCAAACTCAGAGTCTAAACTCTGAACTCCTCTGTAACCCAATTCAGGGTAATTAACTGTTAAAAACACTATACTATATGTACATGCACAATTCTTTGGAAGGGAATAATGTTCAGTTGTCCTTGAGATTTCAGACAGAAATGCTTTCTAAAGTAACTGACATTTTACGTCAGCCATAGCAGATGAGTAGGAGCTCCTCAGGAAGACCATGAAGAAAAGGGTGTTTTGGGTACAGGAAGCAGTGTGAATAAAGTCATGAACTGTGCAACATGATGCACTTAAGCATCACCTTATGATTCTGTGTGCACCAAACATGAGTTCTAAAGCAGGAGCATAGAGAGAGATGAAGCAAGAACGGGCTAGCTCAGGGGGTCTCATCATGATATGATATGGTGTTTGGATTAAACTACAAGAAATGGAAGCCACTGAGGAGTTCTGAGAAAGGCAGTGTCATGAACAGGTAAATATTTTTGGAAAGATCACTGTCTTGCTAATGGGTTTCAGCCCCGGACAAGTTCACTATGGATTCAATGTGACCAAAGAAACTGACAGCAAAATGTTCTTTGCAAAATACTCAACAAAATATTAGCAAACTGAATTCAAAAATACATCAAGAGGATTGTACACCATGATCAAGTGGGATTCATCCCAGGGATGCAAGGATGGTTCAAAAATCCATCAGCATCATGTGAAAGGGGTTATTATCCGGCTTGTTCTCCCGGCGGTAGGTCAAGCACTAGCATCTCTGCCTCCGCCCAGAACACTGGACCGAGCTCTCTATATAGTGCAGTAATAGCTTATTGCCTAAAGGTGTGGAAGTGGTAGCCTAGCAACAGGCCAGTTACATCATCAGGTGGTTTAAGTTCAGTGAGGATCCTGGCCATAGGAACCCCAACTTCCCCACCCTCCACCCCTCCAGGATTCTCGCCTTACAATCTACACACTTTCAAACTTCCGCAATGGTCCCTGTGCGAGAAGCTGGAGCACTGTAACCAGATTCCACAACAGCAGCAGAGGATAACAATAACTTAGAGATAAAAACAAAAATTAAGATACAACAATATTTTGATACAGGTAACAAAAATTATAATAATCCTCAAGCCAGAGGAAGTTCCCAATCCACAAGACCTCAGGGGCAATAACACACGTTTCAGTGACACCAACATAGGCAAATCTTGTCCATCAGGTAGGATGCATGCAAGAGAGTGGTTCTGTGATAGGACTGTAGCAGCAAGGGGTCCCTTAAAGGTCTAGTATACCATACGTTTACTCCTTTCCCTGTGGGGGTTACTGAAGGGTCCATATATAGTGCTACTGGAGGTGCATGCACTGGCCATAATGATAAAACAAAACTCCCCGGTAAGATGCTCCTACTTTCTGGCCGCTCAGGATATACTACTGTGACCTTTGGCGGCCATTCAGCTGTTATTCCAGGAATGCACAGGAGGCCTGCTTCCAGGCCTTATCCCCAAGGTGCCAGGAGAGCCGGCCATTGCTGGTCCAAGGCCACTTCCACTCAATGGAGTCTATGGGGTTTAGTGCAATTGGTGCTGGCAGCAGGATATTTTCTGGTGGCTGAATTTCAGCTTCAATGATTCTTTCTTGGTTTGTACTTGCAGTTGTATACAGGAGGCAGCTATATGTGTTAAAATATCTATGGGGAGATTAAAACCACAATGAGATATCACCTCACACCAGTGAGGATGGCCAACATCCAAAACACAAACAACAACAAATGTTGGCGAGGATGTGGAGAAAAGGGAACCCTCCTACACTGCTGGTGGGAATGCAAATTAGTTCAACCATTGTGGAAAGCAGTATGGAGGTTCCTCAAAAAAAAATAGAAATACCATTTGACCCAGGAATTCCACTCCTAGGAATTTACCCTAAGAATGCAGCAGCCCAGTTTGAAAAGGACAGATGCACCCCTATGTTTATTGCAGCACTATTTACAATAGCCAAGAAATGGAAGCAACCTAAGTGTCCATCAGTAGATGAATGGATAAAGAAGAAGTGGTACATATACACAATGGAATATTATTCAGCCATAAGAAGAAAACAAATCCTACCATTTGCAACAACATGGATGGAGCTAGAGGGTATTATGCTCAGTGAAATAAGCCAAGCCGAAAAAGTCAAGTATCAAATGATTTCACTCATAAGTGGAGTATAAGAACAAAGGAAAAAAAAACTGAAGGAACAAAACAGCAGCAGACTCACAGAACCCAAGAATGGACTAATAGTTACCAAAGGGAAAGGGACTGGGGAGGATGGGTGGGAAGGGAGGGGCAAGGGGGAAGAAGGGACATTATGATTAGCAGATGTAATGTTCGGGGGGCACGGGGAGGGCTGTACAACCCAGAGAGGACAAGTAGTGACTCTATGGCATCTCACTACGCTGATGGACAGTGACTGCAATGGGGTTGGGGTGGGAGGGAACCTGATGAAGGGGGTAGTGTAATCACCATAATATTACTCATTTAATTGTAGATTAATGATATCAAAATAAACTAATAAAAAAATATCTATGGGGCTCAGGGCTCCCTTTTGGGGTCTCTCATTCAAACACTGTACATTGGTACATAAGCAGACTGACCATTGCTGCAGACTATTGGTATCTGACTTTAGTCTGGATTTTAACAAGCCATTGCTCCTCTCTATCATGCCTGCTGTGGTAGGGTTGTATGGCACAAGAAATTTCCATTTGATTCCCAGCTGCTGCACCCTTTCTTGCAGTGCATGTCCAGAAAATGGGTGCCCTGATCACTTTCAATTACCTATCGTCGGCCATAGGCAGCAAAGGGATACTCCAGGCCTCTTTTGGTCATCTGCTGGTCTGCACAATGGGTAGGAAAAGCAACCAGAAGTCCAGTAGCTGTGTCCACACAAGTCATGGCATACCAATATCCTTCTGACACAGGTAGAGGCCCAGTATAGTCTATCTGCCACCTGACAAGGGGTATAGGCACCTTAGCTATTGTCCCATGTTGCTGTGGAACTTGGTGTAAGTCCCTTTTGGGGCACACGACACACTCCTGCCAGGCTCTACTAACTTTTTCAAAGGTCAAGGCAAGCCCCACCTACAGGCTACAGCCCACATTGTCTTTTGCCCTGCATGCAACAAACACTGATGTGACCATTGCACTACATCAGAGCCAGGCTTTCCTTCTAACCAACGTATCTGGGCCAATTTATCTGCTTCATCATTTCCTGGGGATGCCAGTGGCAAATGACCTGTCACATGGTATACTGTAATTATTTTAGTCTGACCACAGGCCCATAAGTCTTCCCACAGTTCCTGCCCCTAAAGAGGTCGGTGACCAACCAGCCAGTTGGCATGGTACCAGGTTGGTAGCCACAGGGTCAAGCTCCAATAGACAGCCCAGCTATCAGTGCAGACAACTATAGGGGAGGGCTCCTGGCTGATCACAAGCCACACGGCCCACAACTCTGCCCACTGGCTGCTCTTCCCCTCACCATCTTCCATCCATATTGTCTCTGTCTTAGGATGGAAAGCTATGGACTTCCATTTTTGGGGCTGCCCATGGCTGGAGCTGTCTGTGTACCATGCATCTTCGGGAATAGGGGCTCTTCCCTCCCAATAGGGACTCTCTGCTAGGAATGCTTCAAAAGCAAGTCCTTCCTACTTTTCACTAGTATACGTCACCAGCCCCAATAAGCATTGGAGTTCTTCACTCAAGGGGCTACTAGAGAGGGCACTACGCTGCTGTAGGTAAGCACCCCACCTGGCCAGTGTGGGCATTTGTGCCACACCATGCCTTGGTTTTTGGGTCTCATACCCACCCCAAGACGGGAGAGGTGGTTATTACCTTTATCGGGGCCATTCCAGTGATGGATTCTGTAGCCAGCAAGGCATGATACATGACAGCCAGATGTTTTTCTATCAAAGTATATCATACGTCTTCCCCTTTACAGAGTTGTGATCAGAATCCAATAGGTTGGCGAGTTCGTTCAAGCCACTGCCAGAGACCCCAGCCATAACCATCTTCAGTCACATGAACATCCAGCTCACAGGGTCTCGATGGGTCTATTACACTCAAGGCCCATTTTACTGTAGTAAAGGCAGATGCACATGTCTCATCCCAGTCCCATCTGACACCCTTTCATACCAACCAGTATAAGGACTTCAGAATTTGTGCCAAGTGTGGGATAAACACTCTCCAGTAGCCTAGAAGACGCAAAAACTCCTGTAGTAATGCTACAGTTGTAGGGTTAGGAAATGCCTGGACTTTATCTATAACTGCTTCTGATATAATTTTGAACTTACCCGACCAAACACCACCCAAGAATTTGACAGACAGATCCAGGACTTCCGGGAAGATGGCGGTGTGAGCAGGGCGGCAGAAATCTCCTCCCAACACTATATTTATCAACGAAAACACAGAAAATACATCTACTCCTAAAAGAGAGACGAGAAGACACAGGAAAGCGCACAGCGTGCAGCTACACCCGAGAGGACTCGGCACCCCAAGAGGCGGTTAAGATACGGAGCCGCGACCCGGCGGGACCCGAGCCCTCCCCCACCCCAGCGCACCGGCAGGAGGAGAGGATTCAGAACCGGGAGGGAGCGGAAGTGCACCCCGCGAAGTAGCAAGCCCCGGGGATCTGCGTGGGGAGCGCTGACCCACATTGCGCAGTGCAGCGGAGATTGGAGAGACAGAGGGGCAGGATCTGAGCGGGGAACGCGCCAGGGGGCTTGCAGCCGGCTCCGGGAAGGAAAAAAAAAGTGCGCGCTTTCCTCAGCGGTCTTAAAGAGACAGGAGCCCAGCGGAGGAGCCGGATCGCCCCAGCACACTCAGCCCAGCAGGCTGGGAGTCCTGGGGAGTTTCAGACGCCTTAGCTGGCGACTGAGGAAGCATAGCCATACTTAACACTTCTCACTGAGATCAACAGCCTCCTATTCGTTCCCACCCCTGCCAGAGCGATAAAGGGCCCTGCGGAGCGGCACAGTCACAGCTGTGGAATAGTGGGGCAATAGCGCCACCTAGAGCATTCCCACAGAATCTACGTCCGGTGGGCTTTTTTTGTTGTTTTTTTTGTTTTGTTTTGTTTTTTGTTTTGTTTTTGTTTTTTCTTTTCTTTCTTTTTTTTCCTTTTTTTTTCTTTCTTTTTTTTCTTTCTTTTTTTTTCTTTTTTTTTTGCTTCTTCTCTTTTAAAGTCTTAAAGAGCCCAGATGACATACGTGGCAACTATCAGTGACCAAATTATACAGCCATGAAAAGACAGAGGAATATGGTTCAGACCAAAATCAACCAGACAACCCCAGAGAGGGAGTCTGAAGGGATGGAAATGCACAGCCTCCCTGAAAAAGAATTCAGAATAAAAGTCATTACCATGCTGATGGACCTACAGAGAAATGTGCAAGAGCTGAGGGAGGAAGTGAGGGAACTGAGGAAAGACAATACAGAAATCAGACAAGCGATCGACGGGCTTAACAGCAGAATGGATGAGATGCGAGAGACTGTTAATGGAATAGAAAACAGAGAACAGGAGTACAGAGCAGCTGAGGCAGAGAGAGATAAAAGGATTTCTAGGAATGAAAGAATATTAAGAGAACTGTGTGACCAATCCAAACGGAACAATATTCGCATTATAGGAGTACCAGAGGAAGAAGAGAGAGAAAAAGGGATAGAAAGTGTCTTTGAAGAAATAATTGCTGAAAACTTTCCCTCGCTGGGGAAGGAAGTAGTCTCGCAGTCCACAGAAGCTCATAGATCTCCCAACACAAGGGACCCAAGGAAGACAACACCAAGACACATAATAATTAAGATGGCAAAGATCAAAGATAAAGACAGGGTATTAAAGGCAGCTAGAGAGAGAAAAAAGATCACCTACAAAGGAAAACCCATCAGACTATCATCAGACTTCTCAACAGAAACCTTACAGGCCAGAAGAGAATGGCATGATATATTTAACGTAATGAAACAGAAGGGCCTCGAACCAAGAATATTGTATCCAGCACGATTATCATTTAAATATGATGGAGGGATTAAACAATTTCCAGATAAACGAAAGTTAAGAGAATTTGCGTCTCATAAACCACCACTACAGGATATCTTAAATGGGCTGCTCTAGAGGGAAGCACACCTAAGGCTAAAAAGATGTCACCAGAGAAATAAAAATCATAGCAAAGAAAGCAGACCATCCAAATACCAACTAAAGGCAAAGAATAAAACACCTATTATAGAAAGAATGGAGGAGGAAGAATAAGAAGGGAGAGAAATAAAGAAACATCAGACTGTGTTTACAATAACTTAACAAGAAAGTTAAGTTAGATTGTTAGATAGTAAAGAAGCAACCCTTGAACCCTTGGTAACCACGAATCTAAAGCCAGCAATGGCAATAAATACATACCTATCAATAATCACCCTAAATGTAAATGGACTGAATGCACCAATCAAAAGACACAGAGTAACAGAATGGATAAAAAAGCAAGACCCATCTATATGCTGCCTACAAGAAACTCACCTCAAATCCAAAGATATACACAGACTAAAAATGAAGGGATGGAAAAGATATTTCATGCAAACAACAAAGAGAAAAAAGCAGGTGTTGCAGTACTTGTATCAGACAAAATAGACTTCAAAACGAAGAAAGTAGCAAAAGATAAAGAAGGACATTGCATAATGATAAAGGGGTCAGTCCAAAAAGAAGATATAACCATTATAAATATATATGCACCCAACACAGGAGCGCCAGCATATGTGAGACAAATACTAACAGAATTAAAGGAGGAAATAGACAGCAATGCATTCATCTTAGGAGACTTCAACACACCACTCACTCCAAAGGACAGATCAACCAGACAGAAAATAAATAAAGACACAGAGGCACTGAACAACAGACTAGAACAGATGGACCTAACAGACATCTACAGAACTCTACACCCAAAAGCAACAGGATACACATTCTTCTCAAGTGCACATGGAACATTTTCCAGAATAGACCACATACTAGGCCAAAAAAAGAACCTCAGTAATTTCAAAAATATTGAAATACTACCAACCAACTTCTCAGATCACCAAGGTATAAAACTAGAAATAAATTTTAGAAAGAAATCAAAAAGGCTCACAAATACATGGAGACTTAACAACACTCTAATTAATCAATGGGTTAACGACCAAATCAAAACAGAAATCAAAGAATATATGGACACTAATGACAACAACAACACAAAGCCACAACTTCTGTGGGACGCAGCAAAGGCAGTTCTAAGAGGAAAGTATATTGCAATCCAGGCCTATTTAAAGAAGGAAGAACATTCCCAAATGAATAGTCTAAAAGACACAATTACTGAAATTGGAAAAAGAAGAACAAATGAGGCCCAAAGTCACCAGAAGGAGGGACATAATAAAGATTAGAGAAGAAATAAATAAAATTGAGAAGAATAAAACAATAGAAAAAATCAATAAAACCAAGAACTGGTTCTTTGAAAAAATAAACAAAATAGATAAACCCCTAGCCAGACTCATTAAGAGAAAACGAGAATCTACACACATAAACACAATCAGAAATGAGAAAGGAAAAATCACGACGGACCCCACAGAAATACAAAGAATCATAAGAGAATATTATGAGACTCTGTATGCTAACAAGCTGGAAAACATAGAAGAAATGGACAACTTCTTAGAAAAATACAACCTTCCAAGACTGACCAAGCAAGAAACAGAAAAACTAAACAGACCAATCACCAGTGGCGAAATCGAATTGGTAATCAAAAAACTACCCAAGAACAAAACCCCCGGGCCTGATGGATTCACCTCTGAATTCTACCAGACATATAGAGAAGAAATAACACCCATTCTCCTTAAAGTTTTCCAAAAAATAGAAGAGGAGGGAATACTTCAAACTCATTCTATGAAGCCAGCATCACTCTAATACCAAAACCGGGCAAAGACCTCACCAAAAAAGAAAATTACAGACCAATATCCCTGATGAACGTAGATGCAAAAATACTCAACAAAATATTAGCAAATCGAATTCAAAAATACATCCAGAGGATCATACACCATGATCAAGTGGGATTCATCCCAGGGATGCAAGGATGGTACAACATTCGAAAATCCATCAACATCATCCACCACATCAACAAAAAAGAAGAACAAAAACCACATGATCATCTCCATAGATGCTGAAAAAGCATTTGACAAAATTCAGCATCCATTCTGATTAAAACTCTCAACAAAATGGGTATAG